>CAWUFW010008836.1:600000-844389 GCA_963921515.1 Calotriton arnoldi | reverse complement strand
TCTGTTGTCCTTCAGGTGTGGCTGTGGGCTGGGCTCCCTTTTCTGGTGCCGGCTGCCGTCCGACTTTACACCAGGTCAGAGCAGGTGTTAGTTTCCTGCTGCTAACGCGCCATATCGCATGTTTTGTGGACTTATCCCCGATCTGGCTGGTCGTTGTGAATGTTGCAGTGTGGGGTTGACGCGGCTTTTTGCACGGGAACGCCTACTCTGCATCTCATTAGCGATAGTTGTCGGTGTCATCTGTGGTGATGTTTTTGGCAGCTGCTATCGCGGGTTAACTGGTGTTATGGGCTGTTAACACCAGCTTGTGAATAGGGCGATGTATTTATCGCAACTTTGGCTGTGATAAAGTGCCATTAACTCGGCGATAGCTCCTTGAGAATATGCCCCCAAGTATCTTGTTGTTGAGGGAATCTCCCACCATTGTTAGGACTCTATTTTATGTCATTTTTCCAGATCCTTTGCTAGTTGTGTCAGTGTCCTATTCTTTGGTTCCTGTCTAACCAGTCCCCATGCTGATTATTGTCATATCACTGAATGTACGTTCAGTATATATATATATATATACACACACATATATATATATATATATATACATACACACACATATATATATATATATATATTCAGTACTCCTTTTCCTATTCGATTCTCTGAGCCCAGGAATCAAAAAGGCACGGACTCCTCTTATTTGGTGCAAATATTCGTTTATTTTTCGTGCTGTGCCGCCATGACGCGTTTCCAACCCACCAGGGGCCTTGATCACATGACATACTACATTTTTTCTCCCCATTTTTAAAGTGACAAGTGCATGATTAATTCATAAATATAGAAAACAGACTACCCGTCTGAACTCCAGTATTGCACTGCATAATTTAACAATCATAATAGCTTATATGTTATTTGGCTGATTCCTAAATATTTAAAATTTTTATAAATATTTAAGATTATTGAAAAATAAGAACTATGTGCAAAACTACGCAATTTCACTGTTTAAATACATTTAGTTTGCAAAACACAGAATTCATTTTCTTGATTTTACTCCTGGGTCTGATGTTTAAAATCTTAAAACCATATGCATAATTCCCAATATTGCTGTATAAATACATTATTTCAGAAACACACTAATTTTTTATATATATAAATATATATATATGTCCAATACTTAAAATCATATGGTTAAGATCACGTACATTTAAAAACTGAGTGCAAAATACGCAGTTAGTATATGACTGTATGAATACATTTCATTGATTTGCACATAGATAGGGCATTTCTGAATATCATATCTCGGTTATTTCCTCACATGGTTTTTTACATCGTCCCCAACCAGACCTAATCTGCCTTAAACACTATTCAAAATGATTATTAATGTCAATATGGCCATATTATTTGTTATTTGTTCAGTGCAAATAGTCATAAAAATTGTAGTGCAATTAATGTGTAAATGTTCTGTGTTCCTAATACTCCCAGAGTATGAACACACCAATAAAGTGCCATTGTGCATAAAAATGTGTTTGTTGTGACATGAGCCCATGTCACAAAACAAAGGAAAAAAGGAAAGGTGTTTGTATGGGTAAGAGACTCAGCGTATTAAAACCTTATAGTATTTGTTCTCTGTCTTTCTATTCAATTGTACAACCAGTACGGTTAAAAAAAAAATATCCATCCACAAAGAGTTACCCCTCAGAAGAGCCACAACGCAGGTAGGTTTAACTTTTGTTTTATTCAGGAAGCTGCAGCACAGTGGTCAGGATACCTTGCATCTGGTTATTTAAGTCTCGAAATATTTTTGCCAACACTTTTCGTGCTGTCACGCACTTCTTCACAGGCATATTTCTTACAAAGCGCAAAGCAGTTCGGGCACTTTTATTCAAATCCTGACACCCGCCCATGTGGGCGTAACTCTCAACAGAGCCTGCTGGTATCTGTAGTGCACAATAGTGTTCCTTCAGTAAGTTGCTTATTGCCTTTGTCACTTTTCACAAATAAAATCCCAAGTGGGTGTGCAAAGTGTCCTGTTCAAACTGAGCTACACCTTATAACTTCCAGAAACGACCTCCTGCTAACTGCTGATCGTCGATTGACGTCACCGTCTTCCGCTTACAACAAGCGGGGCATCTTCCACGGCCAGGCCAGCCGTCAAACATCCATCCACAAAGAGTTACCCCCTCGGAAGAGCCACAACGCATTTAAGCCTCGAAATATTTTTGCCAACACGTTTCGTGCTGTCACGCACTTCTTCACAGGCATATTTCTTACAAAGCGCAAAGCAGTTCGGGCACTTTTATTCAAATCCTGACACCCGCCCATGTTAAGAGAAATTCATCCACCTGTGTGGGCCTTCCTAGGGGGCACTTTTGTGGATATATATATATATATATACAGATATATATATATATATATAGTTAAAATCACAAAAAACACATTAACTTAAAATACTATAAACATTAAAATAAATGAAAATACAAAAACAAATAATATAACAAATAATATAAATATAAAAAACAAACAAATTATACTATAAGATCTATTTAACCACTTTTAGGAAAACTGTTGCAGTCTAAGAATATAAATATACTATTTCCACTCCCGTTTATGCAACAGCAGGGAAAGTGCTGGACTTCAGAGGGGTGAAATTTACTATTCCCACTCCAGGCTAAGCCGAAGTAGGAAAAGTGTTGGACTTCAGAGGGGTTAGATTTGCTCGTCCCACTCCTGTCTCAGCAACAGTAGGGAAACTGTTATGCTTCAAATCAGTTACATTTACTATTCCTACTCCATTCAGTGCAACAGTAGGGAAAGTGTTGGACTTTAGAGGTGTTAAATTTAATATTCCTGCTCCAGTCCGTGCAACAGTAAGGAAAGTGTTGGACTTCAGAGAGGGTATACAAAAATAAATACATTTATTTATAAAAAAAAAGTACTAACATATCTCAAAACAGAAAAAGATACATATAATAATATCAACTTCAATAACTATCAAGATAACTCAGTAATAAATCATCACTTATCTATTTAATTCAAAATATTATATAAAAAACAATTAATTTTCAATAAATAAGTATATCTCAGAAAGAAGTTCTTTCAAAAATAATTAAATAAATAATGCATATAAAAACATTATACATAGATAATTTCCAATTAATAAGTTACATAAATGTTTAAATTAATACAAAAATGTATATATTTTTAATTTCCCACCAACCTACTCACCTCAACAAGTAACACAGTATCAGAAATACATGTTTGATAAATACATTAAAAACAATCATACATATTAAAATCAATAAAACATTACAACAGTTGCACAATAATTAATACAATTAGGTAATATAAATAATTAATATTTAAAATATATATTTTTTCCAAGAAATAGCAATAAATGAAAAATGTTTAATTTAATTCAACTACTCACAATAGTCTCTTATAAACTTAACAACCCACAACTAAAATATAACTTAAATAAATCAGTATTAAATTATTTACAGAATTAACAGTCAAATAAATAATAAATTAACACTTTAAAAATAAATTATATATATATATATTTTAATTAATAAAATTCCCACCCTAGCCCCTACAAACCCAACTGCCAACTACTAATGCATGTTAAATAAATAGGTAATAAACTATTTGCATGAACAATAAATGATATCACTAATTAACAATTAAAGCCTTATTACCAATACATTTTAATTTACTAATTTACTTTCCAGACAATACCCCTACAAACCCAACAGCCTACTAATAAAATATAACTTACTAACATTAATATTATGCCTAAATTAACAATTATAATTAGGGCTCCCGGTTTTATGGTATTTATTTTTTTGCCATTTCCGTCTGTATTTATCCATATTTATTTTTTGGGCATTTTTTCTGTATTTATCCACATTTATTTTTGCCACAAGCAAAAGACGACGCTACAGCTAGTATTTTTCCACATTTATTTAAATTGACAATGCACACATGCGCTCGGTTGTTATTGGTCAACACTATACATTCATCTGAAGACTTTGCCATTTGCAGAACGTCCCAAATATGCTTAAAAGTGCTATCACA
Source organism: Calotriton arnoldi (assembly GCA_963921515.1). Lineage (NCBI taxonomy): Eukaryota > Metazoa > Chordata > Amphibia > Caudata > Salamandridae > Calotriton > Calotriton arnoldi. The sequence continues at coordinate 840,324 of CAWUFW010008836.1, read as the reverse complement.
AGCCATTTGTCTCAGAGCCTTGCAGTTTCTGTCATCTGCAGAGTGCCACATCCTCTCCCCCACTGAACACCATACTGCCCCACTGAGAGAAACTCACACTGCCTTCAGCTACAGCCCAATTGTGCCCCGCTATAAACACCTGGGAGCAATTCAATTCAAATTATGCACTAGACAAGAGTAATATGCTGCCTGAAAAAAAGTAACAACATACTGGTAAAAAGCAAACACTCATAGGGAATACAACTTAAAGCTTTTACACTCATTATTCAGAAATCAATGAGCGTTTTTGCTTGAAAAGCTAACAACATGAAAAGAAAAGTAGCACTTCACTGGCAAACTCTGTAAGGTGGCGCTAATGTGTTTGAGTGTAAATAAAACCAATCTGGCCACTTTGCGACTACTCTGTCTTGCTTTATTTAGTTATGTATTTATTGTTTGTATTTTAAAACCTTTTTTCTCTCCTCCTTATGCTGCATTTTGGAGTAGAAAAATATCTGACAAAGACATCTGCAGCAAAAGTGTTTCTTCTTTTTTTGGATCCATTTCACAGAGGAACAAATGACGGAAAGGAAAGCAAAGAACAATCACGGTTTTCTACAAGTGAGGAGGAGCGCAACAGAAAGAGAGAGAAGAAGAGGAAGAAAGAGTGGGGGCAGCAGAAGTGGAAACTGTCCTTGACCTTGTCCGGGGAAAAAAGGAAGAGACCGCCGCTGTGTAATTGAGCACTTTGAAGTGGCTTTGAATCATATCTGTGAGTGACCCGCTAATGCTAGACACAAAACGCTAGAGTAGGTACCTTAACCGATTGAACTATCTCTCTGAGATGCGTTATTGCTGGTGTTAGCTGTGGACGGCCCTGTAATAGATGAGTGAGGCTACTGTTCGTACCCACAGTGGGGAGGGCACAGACCGAGGCACAGGCAGGTGTTATGTTAATACTTTTACTCAGACACACTCACTGACGGCCTGTGGCGAGCTGCTGCCCTCCTCCTCCTCAGTTATGCAACCTCCAATGGCACAGTAGGGACCGTCCCCTGCTTGTCTCTGGCACCAGGGACCTTTCCACCCTAACCTGTTGGGCTACTGCTACCTGCACAACAAACGCGCTCTTCAGATAACAGAGGCTGCAAGTGCCCCCTCAGTGCCAGACCGTGTTTAATTTAATAGGCTTTGCCGCCCCACGGGGTGCTGGCATTCGATTTCTGCTTTTGCCGCCCCCAAAACTGCATACGCCACTGACTTCAGCCCCCACCCCCTTCCCCGAGGGCACCTACTTTTGTTTTGAAATGGCTGCATATGCTGCCATTAGGCAGGTCTGGGGTCAGACCGTCAGCCTCTTGGCCACTCTGGGCGGCTTCTTTCTATTCCTGGAGGAGTGAAAGAACAACAAAGCCTCGTTACCAAGTAAATGGTCTTTCAAAGACCTGTGAAGTACTCGGGTGCGGCTGTGTGTGTGCCCGGGAAGGCTGACACCTCTTAACCCTCTAAGGAGCGGGAGACACCAGATGGTTGGGGGTGTGATTCTATTGATGCCAATGAAGACCTCACTCGAGGGGCGGAGCGGAGCCCCGGAAATGGCTGGGGCATCAATAAAAGCGTTTTATGTTACTGTAGGCAGGTCTGCTGGTGCACGGCAGCGCGGCAAAATGTACTAGTATTTTCCCGTTTTTATATATAAATACAGATAAAGGAAAACTTGTTTTCCGTCTGTATTTATATGTAAAAATCAGTTTAAACGGAAAACCGGGAGCCCTAATTATAATGTAAATGTAAAAAGTTTTAAATATAATATAACACAGAAAATGCATAATTAATAATCAATTAAAACATTAATTACCCGTTAGAAATAAATCAACACTAAATTAAACATATTTAAAATTTGAAACAATCCCACCCTACGCCCTCTAAACCCACAACCGGCTACAACACTATAAATCAATAATAACATTAATATCTTTAAAAAATCACTTACAATTGCAAACTAGATTAAAAAATAATAATAACAATCATACCATCAATACTAACAATTACAATACTAACTAAAATTCCACAGAATAACAAAAAAATATATTTTTTGCAGCTTTATTGCTGAAAAAGATATAAAAACAACGATGTTCTTGAAAACGATATTACTTATCAAAAAATAGATATTCTTGACAATTATATTCTACACCACAATATGTTTTTCTATATTTTTGGGTTCTAGTATTTCAAACTCGATATTTTGTCCAAACACCCACATTGCACATCAGGAAGCTTCACTGGCTCCCTATTCACAAGAACACCTAATTCAAACTTCCCACACATATACACACACACACACACGCACACACACATACACACACACACACACACAAAGCCATACACAACACAGGACCAGAATACCTGAACAACTGCATACACTTTCACCAACCCACCACACACCTAGCTCTGCCTCACTCTCACTTGCACACACTTTCCACAAAAGCAAAACAGGAGGATAAATTATTCTCCTACATTACACTCAAGATATTGACACATAAGGGGGGGCGCTAAGGGGCGGGCTGACAAGATGGCCGCACACTAGTGGGGTATCCGTCAGCCCTGGACAAAACATCCAGCAGTTATCCTTAATCCGAGGGCGCATCTCGCCAAAAACTGCTTCATCGGGCCGCGGAAGTTAGCAGGAGGAGGTGCGAGCTGACTGCGGGCAGCCTGCGGCTGAGATAATCCCGCGGAGAGCTGAACCAAGCTGGGGCCTGCGAGACATGCTACTGCCGACTGGGCAGCGATCGGTGCGGCCGACCTGCTGCCTGCGGGGCTTGGGGGAGCTGGGCTGGAACGGACCAGCGGCCACTGCCGGACGTGAATGCGGAGCCATAGCAACAGGTACCGGGCGGAGAAAACGGAGGCGCAGCGGCGAGTAGGCGACGTGCGGCCACGCCTGTACGGGTGCCCTAAATGCGTTCACTGGGCTGCCCCGGTGCGAGACGAGGATTGCGGCCTTCCCAGCGTGAGCGCGACCTGCAGAGGAGTGCTGTTCCCGACAGATCGTCTTTGGCGAGCGCATCACCAGACATTATATCAGCATTCCCCTCGAAGGAAAAGAGGCGGGGGGCATCCGACAGAGAGCACCATATTGCTGCATTTGAACACTCTGGCCTACACGCATTGAGAGAACTGGTGCGCGGGTGTTGAGGCCTACTCTGCGCACACCACCAACTTATTGAGAATTGCGCGATCACACACGGGGCACAGATATTCTTGCCTGCGGGGCCCGGAATAGCGGAGCTGGGTGAGCTGAGGGACAGTTGAACTGCAGATCGCATTCGCCCCCAACGCCTGCCGGCTGAGGACATCGGTAAAGGAAGTGCGCACTGCCCAAGGGTCTCACGGGGGCCGGGTGCGAGGGGCGATCTGCTCCACTGGGCCGAAGGACCCTGGCCCTTCATCGCACTGCCTGACACTGCCCCGTCCCCGCTGCTGGGGAGTGGCCCGGAACAATTAGGAGCTGCACCCGGAGTGGTCCCCGTGGGCTCGACTCTTGCGGAGAAGGAAAGACCTGCCTAAATCGCCTCTGCTTAACGTGGCACACACGGATCGCTCGGCCGGGAGGCTGCACACTTGAGGACATCGCGTAGATGCCACCAGGTGAGGGGTGACCCGACCCTCCCCCTGGCATACCCTCTACTCCCATACAGGACCACCCAGGCTGAGCACTACAAGCATCAACCCCTCGGAGGAAGGGTGCACAGACATAACTCCGGACTCTCGCCTGACCCAGGCCCATGACCCCATCACCCTACGCTGGACTGGTGCTCGCACTGGAACTGCAGACCTGCAGCCCTCCGGGGGGGGTGGGCACTGCGGGTGCCGCTGCGCTGTTCACACTCCTACACTGAGCGGCTGGTCAGAAACGCCACCCAGGCTATCTAGCTCCTGCACATGTCGTAGCTCCTCGCGCTGCCCACAGCAAACAGCCAGAAGAACAGCTCAGAGTTGGCGGCGACTCCTCCCATCCACCTAGCCGGGCGCAACAATGGGGAAACCGGATGGCAAACAGCCCAAACTCAATTTCGACACCCGCAGAACGCCCAGAGGACAGCCGCCCGAACCAGAACAAGACAGCGCGAATCGAGAGGCACAGGGCACAGAGGAGTTAGATATGAAGACACTGCTCCACGCAATGAAAGCAAGCTTTGCCTCCATAGAGCGGAAGATGGGCTCCATGTGTGCCAGAATGGACCCGATCACCCAGAAAATCGAAAAACAAGACGGGAGAATCAAGGAGGCTGAAGCACGTATCTCCACCCTCGAAGACGATCATACACAGGCTGCGGGGCACCTCCCGAACATTGACAAGCTGCTGAAGGTGATTGCTGCCAAAAATGAGGACATCGAAGCCCGCTCGAGGCGGAACAACATCCGCATAACGGGTGTCCCCGAGACCACTAGCACTGGAAGGCTTGAAGATTATGTGGAGCGGATGCTCACTACATGCTTCGGGCAGGAGGCATTCTCCAGGATGCTCATTGTGGAAAGGGCACGCCGCACATTGGTGCCAAGGCACCTGCCAGGTGCACCGCCTCGGCCCATAGTCGCAAGACTACTCAACTATCGCGACCGCGATACAGCCCTGCGTAAGGCCAGAGAACTTAAGGAAGTTGTCTTTGAGAATAATGCCATTTCCCTTTACCCCGACTTCACCCTAAACGTTCAGGAAATGCGGAAGAAATTTGCTCCCATCAAAAAGAAACTCCAGCAGGAAGGAGTGGAGTACGCGATGCTCTATCCCGCGCGCCTCCGGCTCACCTATGATGGTAAGCAGCACATCTGCAACACCCCACAACAAGCGGCGGACTTCTTTAAAAAAAACAGTGCTGGCGGCCAAGAGAGCGGAGCGATCCCCGACGAGCGACAGAGATGGCCCAGTGCATCAAAAGAAGACTGAGAGCGCTGAACGCAGAAGTACACGTTGCCGCCGGCAGGTAGTCCTGGGGGTGCTGTCGGCATGGACATTGGCTTCAATATGCAGGTAACATCACATGAGATCAATGTATGGCCTCCCGCCCTTTCTCTAGTCTTTCAGTAGGCGGAGAGGTCCCTGCTGGATACTGTAATAGCATTCCAGGGCCCCCTTCTGCACGCCACCATGGTGCAGGAGGAGCCGCCATGCCCCCTGGGACACACGTCTCTGAGGGAGAACCCCTTCCCCCCACTTGCGGGGCCTTTATTGTTAGGCGGTTGCCTATGTTGTTTTGATAGAGGGACACTGTCACCATGGACCACTAATGACTCAGAGACTCGTTCTCTATCTCACATGATGCTGCACTGTGTCTGCCTGTTCTTGTATCATGTAAAACCTATGTTGCGGTGGGCAATTATCCCCATAACAGGGCCAGCACAATGCTCACTCAGGGAACTGGTGGCACAAATGTTTCAAATGTTTTGGGATACTTCGGGTGGGGTTCAGAGGGAGGGTACTGTACACTGCAAGTTGGGGACGCCGCTGTGGGGGGGATGTTGGGGTAGAAAGGCAGGCATTACCAAATTGGCGTTGGATACCAGACTAAGTGGATATAGCACAGGAGCTATCACAGACCCAGGATCACAAACCCCATATACAGGTTGGAACTTAGGAGATGGCGGATGAGAGGCACAAGCCGGACACCATAGCGTCCATGGGTCTCCTGACTTGGAACATTAGGGGACTGGGCGACCCCAGAAAAAAACGGCACATACTGGCCTATCTAGACAGGCATCATGTCAGTATAGCTATGCTGCAGGAAACACACACCCTCCCCTCCCAGCAGCCCCAGTTCGCCTCGAGATGGGCCTCGCATAGGTACTTCTCCTCATATTCCGGCTACTCCAGGGGCGCGGCAATACTAATAAAAAGAGCGGTGCCCTACACTGAGGAAGGCCATACACTAGACCCACAAGGCAGGTTCTGCATGATGTGGGGGAGACTAGCTTCTGCCTCCATCACACTTGTGTGCCGTTATGGGCCTAACGTGGATGACGAAGACTTTTACATAACCTTATGGGCACGAGTAGTGAGCATAGGCTCGAATCATATAATATGGAGTGGTGATTTCAACCTTACGCTACAACCCTCGCAAGACCGCTCTCATCCCCTACCACATCATTATTCCAAAGCACAGCATCAACTCCAGCAAATAATTACAGATAATTTACTTGTTGACGTTTGGCGCCATCACCATCCAGCACGGAGGGAGGGCACATTTCACTCCACAGTACATAACAATTGGTCCCGTCTAGACCTGTGGATCACCTCGTAGGACATAGCGCTGCACGCCCTCTCCACGCGTCACCTAGCGCGCACTTACTCGGACCACTCCCCAGTGCTTATGACCATACACCCGCCGGAATTGTCGCCCCAACCCAGACAGTGGCTCCTGCAACCTACGGCGCTCCTTGACACAGTATTCCAGACTGAGCTGGGGGAAACTCTAGAGGAGTTCCTGAGATTCAACGTCGACTCAGTACCATCCCTAGCTACAGTATGGGAAGCCCTGAAGGTAACCATCAGGGGCCATTGCATAGCTAAAGCGGGCGGCATACTCAAAGACATTCGTACTACAATAGCACACCTAGAACATCAGATCAAACAGCAAGAGGCGAACATGCACGCGGCAGGCGCAGGCCCCACTCTGGCCATGATACGAGAAGTCCTCACTAAGTACCAAGCCGAGGCGGAAAGGGAGTGCCTCTTCCGCAGCAAGTACCACACAGCGCGCAGATATGGCGAGGGCGAGCACCCCGGTAAGGCTCTAGCCGAGACCATCCGCCCCCCTAGAACGGCAAACCACGTACTGGCTATTCAGGATGAGGCAGGAGTGACCCAGCGAGACACGCCGGCCATAATGCAGGTGTTCCTTACGCACTACCAAAAACTGTACACGACATGTGCGGCACGTCAAGCGGAGACCCCACAATATCTGCAGCAGATAGAGCTGGCTTGGCTAAGCAATCGTCAGCGCGAGTTCTTAGCCTCCGACTTAGGGGAGGACGAAATGCGTGAGGCCATTATGCACATAGGGAATGGGAAGGCGCCTGGACCCGACGGCCTCGGCATTGAGTTTTATAAGACCTATATCGACACACTCGTTCCCTTTCTACGAGCCCTATATGAAGAGGCTGCTCAGACCGGGACGCTCCCGCCTACTATGAGGGAAGCAATGTTGGTCTCGTTACTGAAACCAGGAAAGGCCCCCGACTCCACGGACTCGTACAGACCTTTATCCCCAATCAACTGCGATGTGAAGATACTGGCCAAGGTGGTGGCCAATAGGCTCATGCTCTTGATGGATAACCTCATCAGGCCTGATCAGGCGGGCTTCATACCCGGGCGCTCCACGTCGCACAATTTGAGGGCCCTTTTTTCTATCCTGCATGGGATTGACCAGGAGGAGCAGGCGGTGGCGGTCTTTCTAGATACCACCAAAGCATTCGACTCCTTGGAGTGGGAGTACTTATTCTCAGTTTTAACGCACATGGTATTTCCTCCAGGGTTCCTCAAGTGGATCCACCTGCTATATCATCGGCCCCGTGCCTCGTTACTCCTGAATGGAGAACGCTCTCCCGCCTTCGGCATTTCCACGGGCACGCGACAGGGGTGTCCCCTCTCACCCCTGCTATTCGCGATAGCCATGGAACCGCTGGCAGGCATGCTACGACAGCATCACAAATGATATGTGCTGGATTACCCCACTAGGCCCATTCTAATTTCACTATACGCGGACGATGTCACGCTCTATGTGCGAGATCCAGCCGAGGGCTTAAACGCCATGATACGCGAAATAATAACATTTGGGGCCTTTTCGGGTATCACTATAAACAGGGGCAAGTCCCAAATCATGTCGCTCACTAGTTGTACCACCCCATTCCCACTGGACTACCCACTGCAGTGGTGCGATGACGAGATCCGCTACCTGGGCGTCACTATCACTAAGGACAAAGAAGAGCTCTTGCGAGCCAACTATGGCGTGGTCCTTACAAAGGTGGAAGACTTAATCACTAGATGGATAGCTCTTCCGCTTTCCCTAGCCGGTCGGGTGGCCTTAATGAAAATGGTTATCATACCCAAATTCTTATATTTATTCACAAACATACCCTTCCCCCCCGGTCGCCACTTTTTTAATAGGCTAAGGAGTCAGCTCATCCGCCTGGCATGGGGCGGAAAACAGCCCCGGATCGGGTGGAGCATCCTAACACTGCCGTTCGCTCAGGGCGGTTTCGAAGCACCCGATCCTGAACTATACTACCTCAGCGCTCAGGCACATTTCACGGCGTACTGGCTCGAGCCACCCCCCTTCATGACACACCTAGTGGTTGAACAAGGGCTAATGGATCCGATCCCACTCGCTGGATTCCTGGGAACCGATGACACCACAGCTGGGGGAAAACGATCCACAGTAGCTTGTACTAATAACACGTGGAGAGCCCTCGCCAAACGGTCTCAAACCCCCATGCTTTACTCCCCGCTCCTGCCCCTGCGCGATCAACCTAATTTGCCGGTCACACAAGAAGGCATATGCAAACGCCTGCTTCTCAAATTCGGCATACACACCTGGGGGGATTTGTACCAAGATGGGCAATTCAAAGCTGCAGCGGAGTTTTTTGGCGACACTTCCCCCACCACCATGGACCGATTCCTATATATCCGCTTGAGACAAGCCATTAAGGCCGCCACCCCGGTGTTCCCGGAGGAACCCCCCACACCACTCCCACTACACCACCTGTTACATGCTGGGGCGCCTCACGCTGTGTCCCGCATATACAAAGCCACAGTTGGGGCGGGGACGCACAACACTCTGAAGGCAAAGCAGTGATGGGAAACAGAGCTGGGTTATCCTCTTACAGAAGAGGCTTGGACATATAGTTGCCAACTAACTGAACGCATCACAGCTAACAGTAGGTTTAGAATCATTCACTTTAAATTCCTCCATAGAATGTACTATACCCCGGTGAAAATGTACAAATTGAAACTGCGAGACAGCGACAGATGCGACCGCTGTAGGCCGGAAGGGGCGGGGTTCTTACATGTTGCGTGGGAATGTGAATCTGTTGCGCGCTACTGGGCCAAGGTGGGGACAGCCTTGGGCGATATGGTGGGAGGGTCACTTGATCTCACACCAGAAATGGGTCTCCTGGGATACTTCCCGAAGTATAGAGGCCGGGTGAAACGCTTTCTAGCGATGGGCCTCCTTGTGGCCAAATGCAGAATTGCTTGCAGATGGGGAAGGGGCAGGGCCCCCAAGTTCAAAGACTGGTTAGCCGACCTCACGTATTGTCAAGAGCAAAATAATATATATGCGGAGTTGCTACCCACCCGCTCGCGGCCCTGCGATATTTGGGAGCCCCTTACCAATTACCTGCTGAGAGCAGTTGCAAGCGACGCGGAGGATAGCTCTGCACCGGTACAGACTGACTGCCTCGCCGTGACAGATAGGCCACTGAGTAGCGGGATTGGTTCTTAGTAAGATTATTGTGAAAACTCGCCATGTCTATGCTTAATAATATGTACTGGGTGCTGTATAGCCTGACCCTAACCCTGCACTGTACTGCTGTAACCACGTCATACCAATGTAATGCCTATTATGCACTGCCACTGTTGTGTTGCTGATTGTAACCAAAAAACTGCCAATAAACAAAGTAAAAAAAAAAAAAAGATATTGACACATCAGAGCTGCCTCCTCACTTTTTGAGCTCTGCAAGTAGCTGAAGACCTGGCTTTCCATATAAGCACTTTGGATACCACACACCTACACACCTTCCCTAGTGCCTAGATATCCTCTCGGGTGATGAGTGCATTATGCAAATCAACATAAGATAACATGATGTTGCTCAACTATGAATTTACCTTGAAAAAATGAAAAGACAAGAGGCCTTTGGCAAGACAGGTACTAGTTGTTTTAATTAAACACAGCAGCCAGGAGAGCATCGACAGAGGAAAGTCTGAAGACAATCTCAATGAACAGGAGTTTTGGCAGATAATATATACAGTTTGTGAGGTACATTAAAACGATTTCACATTAATAGAGAGCATGTGGGTCCGGGCCTAGTCTTAAATGGAATGTAGTTCCCACTAATCAGTAGGATCTGAGCATTTGTTGGACAACATAAACTTTGGGTGAGGTGCCTAACTGATTCCGGACACCCGCGGAGTATATGTTGGCCTAGAGACCAGTTAGCTCACAATGCCACCAAAGGCCCCCCCTAACCTTGCCAGGAAGCGAATGGCTTCTGGCAACCAATGAACATGACAACCCTGACCCCTCAGGGATCATGGAAGCAGGACAGAACCTTTTGCTCAGTCACTCGTACTTACTTGTGCTCAGAGAAATATACAGAGAATACACAGCGGGACGTTTTCAATATATTTATTGAACCAACGTTATTCTTGTATAGAATACATGTGCTGTGACAGTCAGTGAACAGAAACAGATGAAAGTGAATACGAGCACCAAAAGAGTAAATAGTAGGTATAGTTCCACCATGGTGCTAAAACAGTGTATATATGCAGGCATATAAACAAGGCAGTAATCAAGCATACTCCCACTATGCAAAAACACTACTATGCGTGTACCTAGAGTGTGTGTGTGTAGGTGTGAAGCCAAGAATCCCCCAAGGGACGATCAAACTCCATTACCTGGTGGGAGAGAATGTAGGAGCCCGTCTTGGTCACGAACTGGACACCCCCTCACAGAGATGGATTTCTGGACACACTGGCACACACTAGCTCGCCCCGAGGTCGAGAGCCACCTGTGACTCGTTATCCAATGGTTGTACTTACTCCTTGCTCTCCCCTATGTCACCGCCTCATCTCTACTTCTTGCTCTCCCCTATGTACCCGCCTCATATCTACTCCTTGCTCTCCCCTATATCACCGCCTCATCTCTACTCCTTGCTCTCCCCTATGACACCGCCTCATCTCTATTTCTTGCTCTCCCCTATGTACCCACCTCATCTCTACTCCTTGCTCTCCCCTATGTCACTGCCTCATCTCTACTCCTTTTCCTTCTGAAGACACCACTTTTTATGAGGAAGGAAGAGCACATTTGCAAAGAATTAATCATAGCTAACACAAAGTAATGACCACTAACGCTCACCTGCCTGTGTTAGGTGCTGGTGCACACATCTGGAGAACTCATTATTAGCACATACCTTCAGTAATATCTATTAGTGCACACCACTAGGGACCTAGGCACTAACACTCACCTCCAATGTATTAGTTAGTAGTGCACTCTTCCACAGTAGTAATCATTACCTGACAAATGCAGAATATGTGTAGTGCACACCTCAAGAGTATTAATCAAAACTACTCACATGCAGTGCATAAATCAATAGAACACATTGGCACAGTGTTATTAGTCTTGCAGCCCTTCAAATTATTAGTGATTAGCTCACATCTGGGGAAAATTTTTTAATAGTACACTCCACCATAGTATTATTCACCAGCACACCTGAAGTGCATTAACTACTGGTGCGCTCTTCTAGAATTAGGAGCTAGTGTGCACCTTTAAAGAATTAATTACTAGCACTCAACTCCAAACTATAAAAAACTAGTCCTCGCTAACACAGTATCAACTAGAATGCTAAATCCTAGAGAACACCCACAGAGTATTCATCACTTGTGCACACTTATAGCATATAAATCACTAGTCAACACCAAGAGAGTATCATCTACTTTTGCACGTCTCCATAATATAAACTTCTATCACACTTATCAACAATATTAAGTATTATCACACACCTCCATAGCAGTGAACATCAGCACACACCGTGAGAGTATTAACTACATTTCTGCTTCGTCATTGCATTAAATGGGAGCATACATCCCATAATTAGTAACACACAGAAACACACCTTCAGTAGTAATTGCTACTGCACTGACCCATACTATCAATAACACACCCTTAATTACTAATATTTAATAGCAACACTGGTTCACAGTAGTAATCCCTAGCTCACACCAGCAGATTATTAATTATTACCACACTCCTCTAGAGTAAAAACACTACTAATACATTCCTCAAAGGTAACCACTATAGCACTTTTCCAAATTATTAACTACTAGTTCACACCTCCTGTGTATTGACTAGGAGGCACACTTCAAAATTATTAACTACTTGCTCACACATGCAGAGTATTAACTGCTAATACACTATTATAGAGTATTAACTATAGGCACATACTTCCAGGTTATACAGTGCTAGTGCACACCTCCAGTGTATTAAATATTAATGCACATAACAAGAGTATTAACTACTAACACAAATGCACAGATTATTAACTACTCCGTCTTCAATGTTAAGGACAGTAAATTAACTCAAAACTAAGCTTCTCTCCTCCACTTCACATCAGTAACTTGCTTTAACTACACGTTCTCAGGCACTTGAAGTACTGCTCAGTAACAGTGAGTCTTAGCCCTTGGGTGTGACTTTCATTCCTAGGGGCATAGTCTCACTCAATAGGTGTAAGTCTCACTCCTTAGAGGGTATTGTCACTCACTGGATGACATGCATTCTTCAGGGCACAATCTTACTCATGTGTGTTTCTCACTGCTTGGAGCACAGTCTATTTCAGTGGTTCCCTGCCTCACTCCATGCAGCACAGTTTCATCAATAGGTGTTCTTCTAACACAATCTAACTTGATGGATGTTAGTGTCACTCTTTGGAGAACAGTTTATGTCACTCATTAGATGTGAGTCTCACTATTTCGATTATACAGTCACTCTTTTGGTGTGAGTCCTACTTCTTGCAACACACTCTCATTGCTCGAAACTCTTAACAGTTACATTGGTTCTCATGTAGGTCCAGAATTTGGGTTCATCCTTGTTATGGTAAAATATTAACTGTTTGTTAACACTTCTCACATCTCATTGTGGGCTCTTAGGGCCTGAGGTCTAACTATTCATGCTTAACTTGATTTTATATCTATATTTATCACTTTTATTTTTATGAATACTCATCGAGCTCACTGACTCAGTCTGACTTTATGACTGCAGTTGCTATTAGTTCAACTCTTACCTGAGTGGCTATTGTAGAGGTGAACTGGGAGCGGTCGTAGGCCCATCCATGCTGGCAGCCCTGCAGGATGGAAGCATTGGGTGGTCCCGAGGTAGAGGCAGTGAGTGGTGCCCAGTGGTGCCCAAGAAGTAGAGATGAGTTGGGAGGTCCCCAGGTGGAGGCACTGAGTGGTCCCCAGGTGGAGTTGCTGAGTGTTCTCCAGGTGGAGTTCTCCAGCAGGTGCCATTGGGGCTCTCTGTACATCTTGCAGGAGCTGAAGGTCCCATCTGACTCTCTGGGGATATTAATGAGAAGCAGTTCCTCCTCTGTGAGGTTCCTAAATCCATTCTGATCCTGTAGGGCACAGTGGTGAGGAGGCACCACTGCTATGAAGTTGTAAATCAGTAAGTGGAAAGGAAGATAAATCCGGGGAATCACAGTGAGGAATAAAATGAAGATCTGGAACTTTCCAAAGCCTCCAGCATCTTGGAGGAGGTCCTCGAACTTCATTCTGAGAAATACCCCCACTGAGGGGCAAAGAAAAGAGAGGAAAAAGGTCAGAAAACTTTTTCCGTAATAGTAACCCAGTGGTGTTTGGAAGGTTAGAGGAGGAGAAGAGGGACGGAAGCAGCCTGATGCAAAGTGGGCATCAGAGGAAGGCACTGAAGAAAATGGAGTTTAAGTAGTCTGAAGGAATAAGAGAACAGAGAAACTCGCCCAGAGCAATATTTCAGCAAGGAGAAGAGGAAGGTAGAGTTGAAAGGTCAGAGAAATTCATCCTAAGCAGCACCTTCACTGTGAGTCAGAGAGCGAGAGAGAGCCTATCATAGTTGGCTAACAGCAGAGTTCCAGGACCTGCCCCTCTGAGGTGTCGCTGTCACAAGCTGGGATCCTAGGATAGGCTTTCTTCTTCTGAGGTCTTGATGGAGCCCCTCCCAAAAACTACAGGACAGTGTCAGAGCCTCACACTGTGAATGGTGTTTCATCTCTGCTACTCCTCAGAGGTTTCTGCGCCTCCAAGGACAAGAAAACCTAGCAAGAGAGTCAAGGGCCTAAAGAAAGAAAATAAAATGGACCTCCTGCTTCTGGTTTGAAATAAAGCCTTAATTGGCATGTAGATGGTATTGTGTATCCCAGGGCCCAATGCCCTTGTACTTACAGTCAAACACTTGGTTTAGGCACCCATCACTAAAACATACCCAGCTCAATGCATCTAATTATTGAAGGAGAGAGAGATGAGGACAGACAGTAGGCACCACCTCTGGCCCTCAATGAGTGCAGAGAGATGAGGGCAGACAGTGGGTACCACGTCGGGCCCTCACTAAGAGTAGAAAGATGAAGGCAGACAGTGGACACCGCCACTGGCCCTCAGTGATTGCAGAGAGATGAAGGCAGATAGTGGACACCACCTCTGACACACAGTGAGGGCAGGGATATGAGGGCAGTCAGTGGGCATCGCCTCTGGCCTACCATGTGTGCGTGGGCAAGAAATGTAGTGGGGGTTTGAAAATGTCCACTGCACAGATACTAACAGTGAAGCAGTGTTAACAAAGAGCGGGGGGCTTCTGGAATTTGACTGGATTTAATTTCCAGGAGCTGAGAGGATAGTGATAGCAGAGAAGAGGGCGTGCTCAGGTGGTTAACAAGAAGGCTGGTCAGATCATAGAGGCAGCTTGTGCTAATGCAGAGGAGAGCTGCTCATCTTGTACAGGGACAACAGGACCCATTGTATAAGGACAGCAGGTCCCAGTATACAAAGAGAGCAGGTCACAGTGTACAGGAAGAGCTGGTCACAGTGTACCGAGAGTGCAGGACACAGTGTACAGGAAGAGCTGGTCACAGAGTACAAGGAGAGCTGTTCACAGCGCATACAGAAGGGGAGGGTATATTGTGCAGGGTGGCGTTGTCACAGAGTACTTACATAAACAGTTTGCACTCATTGTAATGTATTGTAATTGCATTCATATAGTGCTTACTACCCCTGACGATGCCACAAAGTGCTTTTTTGGGGAGTAGCACAAAGAATTAGTGGTGAATTAGTATAGCGAAATATGAAAGAAATTTGAGCAGTGGATATGTTAGTCTGTTATTTGGATTGAGAAGTATAGTGGAGGGATAGAAGAGGAAAACGTTTTGCATTTATATAGCACTTGCTACCCCTGATGAGGTGTTGAAGCACTTTTCAGCAAATAGCACGCTACTCCAGAACCCAAACAGGATTAGTGGGGAAGTAGTATAGGGAAATATTAAATTAATTTGAGTGGTGAACATGTTAGTCTGTTATTCGGATTGAAAAGGAATAGTGGAGGCGTAGAAGAGAGAAGGGTCTTGAATTTTATTTTTTTGGAGTTCATAGCAGTAGGAGGGGTTTAGGATGAGTAAAGGGGAGGGGGAGGAGAGTCAGAGGGAAGGGTTTAGAAAGGCTTGTTTGGGAGATCTGAATAGTAAAAGGGAGGAGTACACGAGGGAATAGTCTAGAAAGGGTTCATAGCAGTGGTATGGGGTTTGGGATGAATGAGACAGTGGAGGTAAAGGATATATTGATAGAGGTATACGGTGATAAATGGGGTAGTGCATTGGAAAGAGTAGTAGAATGAGGTTTGAGATGAGTCAGAGAGTTGAAGTAGCGGATATATTGACAGGGGAGAAGCTGAAAAGTTAGATAAGACTAAGGGGCACATGTATGACAGTTTTAAGTGGTCACAAATGGACATTCGACCCATTGGCAACCTCTCAAACAGCTTGTGCAAAGTACCAACCCAATTTTGCAAATCGGTACCCTATTACCGACTCATAAAACAGGGTTTGTGAGTTGCTATTAGGAAGGCGCGTGCCAAGGACATCTCTTCCAAATAGCTAGTCACAAGGGCATGTACGATTGTTTTACGACCGGAATACAGTCTCAAAACAATTGCAGTTTACCACCTACTTCAAGTAGGTGGTAAGTCAGTCTCAAACGGGAATGGGTCCCCAGAGGACCCTTTCCCCTTTGTGATTGGCAGCAAAAACATTTTTTAAGAGCAGGCAGTGGTCGTAGGGTCCACTGCCTATTCTTCAAAAATTAACAGAAACGTTTCATTTTCCTTTTGTAAACGCATCCTATTTTCCTTTAAGGAAAACAGGCTGCATTTAAAAAAAAATTGCTTTATTTAAAAGCAAACACATAGAACAGGTCACTATCCTTGTGGTATTGCCCATTCCCAATGGGTCACAAATTGCAACCTGCCTCATGAATATTGATGAGGAAGGTCATTTATGACCCCATTGGGAATTACCAATGTGTCTGACATGTGCCCTTATGAGCTTGTAAGTAGGGCTGTGAATGGTTGGTACACTCACTCTTGAACTCATGGAGAGGACAGCACCTGATAATTGAAAAAAGAGCTAGTGATTGGAGGTAGGTTCACCCTACTCTTGAGATTACGGGGAGGGGAGCACCTGATATTGGGGCGGGACACCAAACATCGGAAGCTGAAACTGCAAAGTGAATGTGATGTCAAATGGTAGTGAAGAGGAGAGCAGAATGGGAAGAGCCGAGGGGAGAATGGCTGGTAAAGCTGAATGGTGAGACACAGAGTAGAGCGAAGAGCTGCTGACAGTAGATGGGTGCTGTTAGAATTGGGGATTCTGGTTGTCAGAGTACACACCATGTACAAGCAGGAACCCCCACTCTAATCAGGGTAAGCTAGATACACACTAAAAGATAACCTGTGCTCACCCTCTGGTAGCGTGGCTCAGAGAAGTCAGGCTTATCTAAATAGGCAATGTGTAAAGTATTTGTGTAACACACACACAACAACACAATGAAAACACCACAAAAATACACCAGACAGTGTGCGAAAAATAGATTATATTTTTGTGAGTAAACCAAGATAAGAACAACAAAAATCCAATAAGTAGAACTGGAGTTATGAATTTGTGAAGATTAAATTAAAATATGGTCATGGAGTCATAAAGCACCAACCATGTACATGTAGTCGCGCTAGACCGGGGTAAATCCAAAGTTCCGGCCTATCCCGGGGACTCACGCAGGTCCGGCTGAAAAAGTACCTTGGATGGAGCTAGCATCAAGGTTAAAGACTCAATGTATCAGTTCCAATTCACACAGGGAATTGAGCCTTCATCAATGACCTCTTTACAATGCAGGCACTGTGTCGCTGACGAGCCACACTGTCCGTCATTTGTCCATGCAGTCCATCAAAGTGATGATGTTGATCAGCTCCTGCATCGGCATTGAAGGGCAATGCGTCAGTTCTGATCAGCACAATGTCATCACTGCAACCATTTTAATGGTACTGTATAGCAGAAATTTCCTCTCAAGGGCCCAGAACTGGATTGGCAAAACTTGACAGTGCCGGACTCACAGATGACAGAGTCCAGGTGCTGTTGCAGGGTTGAAGGAAGTCTTTAATGGCCGTGAGACTTCAGAAGAGGGTGCAAGACAGCAAGCCCTTGGAGTCACTCTAGTTTCACGTGAGATGGGTTCAGTCCTTATCCTCAGCATGGCGGAGAGCAGCAGCCAGCAGGGCACCTCTGTAAAGCAGAGAGCAGTTCCTTCAGAGCAACAGTCAGGCAAAGTGGTAATCATTGTAGAACAGCAGTCCTTACTCCTGAGTCCTGGCAGGGTTCTTCACAGGTCCAGTAGTGTACTGTCTTGGTAGGGTCAGAGCCCCAGTACTTATACCAAAATGGGCCTTCAAAGTGAGAAAAAGCATTTTTTGTGGTGGTCTTGTTTGATGACTCTTCAAAAAACGTTCCAAAAGGTGCTTTTTATGTTTAAATTTGTTTTATTGTCATGTTGCATATCTTTGGCTGGAAACCAACATAAGAATATCAATTGAGACATGGCATTTCCAATAATATAAAAGAAGGAAACAAATTACTCCCCCCTTACAAACCCTGCAACTAACCCTCCCCCCCTAGTACCAATTGCCATGTACTTAGCCTTGACTCTGTGCATATGTCTATGTGGGGGCCCATCAGTGTGGAGCGCCGTCTTGTCCTTCTTGAGATGGGTCCGTCAGTCTCAGTAACGGGGACAAGTCAGTTCTCGGAATTCCTGGGAAAGTAATGATATGAATCTGCACCAAGTGGTATTGAATGTGTCTCCCCTGCCAGTAAGTATGTGGGTAAGTCTCTCCAACCCTAGGACCCCCCACAAATGGTGCAGCCAGCCCAGATGTGTCGGTATAGTGGAAGAACCCCAGAATGATAGAATGGTCTGATGTGCGGCCCCTAGTGCTATACCTATTTGGCGGCCTCTACCAGATGTTAGAGGATAGGTTAGAGGGTTGGGGAGGCCCAGCAATATGTAGTACAGGAACCTTGGGAGTTGTGTTCAAAAGTGCTCATCGATGTCGGTTAAGACAGAGTCCCAAAACAATGTTATTTTTGTGCATTCCCTCAAGATGTGTGTAAGAGTGCCTTTCTCCCCGCATTGCCTCCAGCATGCATCACTTCGAGTTGGGTTTCCCCTGTGCAATCGTACGGGTGTGAGGTACCAATATGAAGTGAGCTTCAGAGCCGTCTCTATGCTAGCAGAATTATAGGTCGTGTGTCGTGCCTTATGGTATATATCTCTCCCATCTTTCGGAGAAAGTTGCCTCCCCAATTCTGCATCCCAGCGACGTTGTGCTGGGCTTCTGTCCATTTTTTGCAAAGGGCGCAAAAGAACATATAGTTCAGTTAGATGTTCGTCAGGTCGTTTGCTCATCAGCCACCTCTCAAAGGGGGTCAGCTTCCGCTCGACTCCACCCCTCATGGTAGAATGTAACAACCAGTGCCTTATCTGGGAGTATCTGTACCGTTCGCCTTCAGGGAGGGCGTAATCCTTCTTAAGGACATCGAAGCGTATGGGGCCATCTATGTAAAAAAAAGTGATCGGCTGCCCTGCATGCAGACTCCCTCCATACTGGAAAGGCAGACCCGGTCCCTGGGTCAAAAGCTGGATTATCAACAATCGATGTCAGGGGGGAAGGGAAGGTGGTTAATTGCCCTCTTTGTGTACAACCATCCCATACCCTCATAAGAGAGTTTGTGACTGGGGAGATATATAAGCTAGATGCGCGTTGTTGGCGCTGTAAAAATGGAACCTTCTCCAACAAACTCCCGGCTATTGCTCTATCCATGAAGAGCCAGAGCTTCTCTGACTCTGGTCTAGACCATTTGACGAGGTAGCGTAACTGGGCTGCCTGGAAATATCTAGGAAGGCAGGGTATCCCAAGCCCACCATCTGCCACCGGAAGCCAGCTGCGCTCTTTACTCATCCTCGGTCTCTTACCCGCTCACACGAAATGGTGAAAGGCGGCCTGCAAAGTCGATATTGTCCCTGGAGGAGGGGTCAATGGCAGCATCTGGAAGAAGAAAAGGATTCTAGGTAAGGTGGTCATTTTTAGAGCCGCTATGCGGCCCATCAATGATAGTGGATAGCGCTTCCATTGCTCCAGCTCTGTGCTCACCTTTTTTGTCAATTCCCGGTAGTTAAGATCATTTGTGCATTCCAGTGTGGAACACAACTGGATTCCCAGGTATGGGAGGGGTCCTGTCGACCACTCCACAGGATAGGTGCATTGCAGGCTTTCTATTATGGCCTGTGGGACTGTGATACCGAGGGCCTAAGACTTCTGGACGTTCATACGAAACCCAGAGACTGCGCCGAAAGCCTCCATTTCTCTTAGGAAGTGCGGTAGGCTCCTTTGGGGGTCTTCGAGCATGACCATTATGTCATCCACATATAGACTGATGCGGTGCTCTTCCCCTCCCATCGGAATCCCGGTGATATCTGGATGGTCTCTCACCTTTTGCGCAAAGGTCTCCATGTATAAGGAAAATAGGAGAGGAGAGAAAGGGCACCCCTGTCTGGTGCCCCATTGTATAGGGAATATGTCTGAGCCTTGCCCGCTCACTCTTACCTTCGCAGTCGGAGATCTGTATCCGCTGAGGACCCATGTTCGAAAACGTTCACCTATTCCAAAATGTTCCAGTGTGGCGTCCAGAAATGGCCAGTGGACCCGGTTGAACGCCTTCTCCGCATCGACCGAAAGCAACATACTGGCTCCCTCCTTGCGGCGTGCTTTATCTATGATGTGAAGCAGCTGTTTAGTGTTGTCCGCACACTGCCTCTGCGGTATAAACCCGGCTTAATCAGGGCCTATCAGGCCCTGAATATAAGGGTTCAGGCGAGCTACCAAGATGCTCGTAAAGAGTTTAGCATCGGTGTTCAGGAGCGAAATAGGGCGGTAGTTAGCGCAGTAACGTCTGTCTTTCCCAGGCTTGGGAATGACCATCATCTGCCACCGGAAGCCAGCTGCTCTCTTTACTCATCCTCGGTCTCTTACCCGCTCACACGAAATGGTGAAAGGCGGCCTGCAAAGTCGATATTGTCCCTGGAGGAGGGGTCAATGGCAGCATCTGGAAGAAGAAATGGATTCTAAGTAAGGTAGTCATTTTTAGAGCCGCTATGCGGCCCATCAATGATAGTGGATAGCGCTTCCATTGCTCCAGCTCTGTGCTCACCTTTTTTGTCAATTCCCGGTAGTTAAGATCACTTGTGCATTCCAGTGTGGAACACAACTGGATTCCCAGGTATGGGAGGGGTCCTGTCGACCACTCCACAGCATAGGTGCATTGCAGGCTTTCTATTATGGCCAGTGGGACTGTGATACCGAGGGCCTAAGACTTCTGGACATTCATACAAAACCCAGAGACAGCGCCGAAAGCCTCCATTTCTCTTAGGAAGTGGGGTAGGCTCCTTTGGGGGTCTTCGAGCATGACCATTATGCCATCCACATATAGACTGATGCAGTGCTCTTCCCCTCCCATCGGAATCCCTGTGATATCTGGATGGTCTCTCACCCTATGCCCAAAGGTCTCCATATATAAGGCAAATAGGAAAGGAGAGAAAGGGCACCCCTGTCTGGTGCCCCATTGTATAGGGAACATGTCTGAGCCTTGCCCGCTCACTCTTACCCTCGCAGTCGGAGATCTGTATCTGCTGAGGACCCATGTTCGGAAACATTCACCTATCCCAAAATGTTCCAGTGTGGCGTCCAGAAATGGCCAGTGGACCCGGTTGAACGCCTTCTCCGCATCGACCGAAAGCAACATACTGGCTCCCTCCTTGCGGTGTGCTTTATCTATGATGTGAAGCAGCCGTTTAGTGTTGTCCGCACACTGCCTCTGCGGTATAAACCCGGCTTGATCAGGGCCTATCAGGACCTGCATATAAGGGTTCAGGCGAGCCACCAAGATGCTCGTAAAGAGTTTAGCATTAGTGTTCAGGAGCAAAATAGGGCGGTAGTTAGCGCAGTAATGTCTGTCTTTCCCAGGCTTGGGAATGACCACTATTTCCGCTTCTTGCATTGAGGGCGGTAGACTGCCCTTGTGGGCAATGTTGTTGAAGAGCCGGGTGAGAACTGGGGCTACCTCCAGGCAAAAGGCTTTGTAAAACCCTGCAGAATAGCCGTCCGGTCCTGGGGACTTCAAGGATTGCTGCTTGGAGATATCGGAGATGACCTCCTCGATGCGAATGGGTATTTCTAAAGAGGCTGCCTGGGATTTGGTCAAGCGGGCAGTCACTGCTAAACCTATATAATGAGCAGGAGAGGCAGAAGGAGTCGGTTTCCTGGAATAGAGCGAAGCATAGAAATCTCTAAATGACGCTGCAATTTGGCTGTTTCCCTTTATCTCCTATCCCTCTCCATTGAGGAGAACGTCCACTCTAGCAGATTGTCTCTGGGCGCGGTGCCTAGCTGCCAGGAGCCTTCCATATATATTCCCATTGATATAAAAGGAATGTTTTAGTCTAAGAATCGAATATTCCGTCCTATCTAAGTCCAGGCTAGCAAGTTGTTTCCACGTAGATTCTAACTGGCACCAAATTCTCTGCGTCCCCAGACACTGGTGCATGTGCTCTAGCTCTCTGACCTTCTCCTGGAGCTCTGCCCGCTTAATCTTACGTTGGCTGTTTTCATCCGCCGCAATCACTATGAAGATCCCTCAAATGAACGCTTTTAGGGCGTCCCACAAGGTGGATGTGGAAACATCCGAGGTATCGTTGAGTTGTAAGTAGTCCCGTATGGCCGACTGAATTTGTGATATTACCTCGGGTCTTTGTATCATCGTTTCTCTGAGCCTCCATCTGCGCCCTGAGTCTCTCCGAGTAGGATGCCAAAGCTCCAGTATTAAAGCTGAGTGATCGGAAAGAGATCGGGGTTCGATCTCTACTGCGTGTATTAAAGGGAGGATCACTTGGGTTCCTAGGAAATAATCTAATCGGGCGTAAGTCTTATGAGCATGCGAAGAAAAGGTATAGTACCTTGCTTGGGGGTGCAGGGATCTCCACAGCTCTGTCAGCCCCATCTCCCCCAGCCGGTCCAGCCCCTCACCAGATAGAGCCCCAGACCCTCCCCCTCTATTACCAGAGCAGTCTAAATCGTTGTTAAGGACTAAATTGCAGTCCCCACCAATTAAAACCAGCCTGTCTTGGTGAGTGAGGGTCTACTCTATAGCCGCCCGGATGAAGTGTTCCTGCCCTTCGTTACGTGCATACAGTGAACCCAGATTGAGGGCCCAAGTCCCCACGTGTACTTGATATACCAAGAGGCAGCCTTTAAGCTCCACAAGCTTCGGGGCTACAGTTCCTGAAAACCTGCACGCGAAAAGTATTGCTACCCCAGCAGTCTTGCGTCCGGAGGAGCAGAAGTACTGGTGTGGGAAGGCTTTGGTCTTAAGCCTGTGTATGTGTTTTGCTAAAAGGTGAGTCTCCTCAAGGAGGCAGATATCCGCCTCAGTGTTCTCTAGATATGAGATAATGGCTTTCCTTTTGACCGGGTTGTTCAAGCCTTTCACTTTAAGAGAGAGTATCTTCAACTTTTCAGCAGTCATCGTCGTGTGAGGATAGGCTCATGCGTTGTGTCTCCCTGCCGCACCTGTGTCTAAGAAGGCGTGTGTTAATGTGCATTGGGCTATTACCACATGTTAGAGTATGGAAGGTCGTTAGAGAGTCAACTGGATCTTTAGTCCCTAGTGATCTAGTGCAATGGTACTCAACAACTAGAAAAAATTGGAAAAAAACATTAAAAAACTGTAGTGTCTCTGGAATGGGCGGAGACTCGAAGTTGACCCTCGCCATCTCCGGAGAGAGAAAAAAGATGGGGTCCATGGTGGCCAGCAGCATTCAGCAGGGCTCCCCCCCTATCCAGCCTCAACAGCTACTGCAGCGTAAGATCCCAGGCTTATTATGTGCCCTCTGCCTCGTTGCCAGACTGGTCTTGCGGGAGATCCCCGGCTAGGCTCTTTAGAACTGCGTCCCTCTCCTGGGCTATGATAGTTGTTTCCGGCTTGGTCAGGCCACTGCCCCTCACCCTCCTCCTCCATCTTGGATATTTGCTGGATCAAGGGCTTGTCTTGGTGTTATTCCCTACACCTCCCTCTGCTGTGTCTATTTGAGAAGATCGCAAGCTGCTTTGAGGGAGCGCAGTTGATGAGACTTCCCTTCCCAGCCAAAATTTAACCGGAAGGGGTGGCCCCAAGAATAGGAGATGTTATGTTGTCTTAGGAAAGACACCACTGGGCGAAACTCCCTTCTTTTCTGCAGGGTGATGGCCGAGAGGTCTTGAAAGAGTTGGAGGGAGTGGCCACGGAAGTGCACTGGGGCAGAGTCTCTTGCTTTCTGAAGGATGCGCTCCTTCAGTGGGAAGCTGTGAATACAGGCCAGGATGTCCGCCGGGGATAGATGTGGGGCCCTAGGCAAACCCACCCGATGGACCCTATCTATCTTTATGTCTGAGGCCTGTATGTCTCCCAGTAACTGTGCAAAGAGTTCCGTCACGTATTCCTCTGTGTTCCCCGCCTCAGCCGCCACGGGGCGTTCCGAATTCGGATATTATTGTGCCTGGACCTGTTCTCTAGGTCCTCAGTGTGGGGCTGGAGGTCTATTTGTTGATCTGTGAGTCGAATGAGCTCCTGTCGCAGTTGCTCGATTTCTTCATCTCTCATGATCTCATGATTCTCTAGGGCGTCCAGGTGATCTCCCAGTTTTGACACCTCCTTCCGGACTCCTTGCAAATCTTGGGCCAGGTCTTTCTTGATTGACTGTAAATTCTCTCTCAGAGTAGAGAAGAGTGAATCCATATATGCCCTGGTCACTGGAGCGTCGCCCCGTCGATCTCAGGCTTAGACGAGTGGTCCTCCGGGGTCCCAGACGACTCCACGGAGTGGGGAGCAGGTTGCTTAGTAAGCATATCTTTGACGGATCGTTCTTTCTTGATCCGCGCTGCCGCCATGTTTGTTCCTGTGAGGATGAGGACCCAGGGCGACCTCTGTAGATCTTTACAATTATTGCAATGGCTGTACAGAGGATCCGGTCCCCGGCTTTGGCAAGGTCAGGGGGGGACTGTTGTTAAGGGATCGTTCCCTAAGTGTAGGGTGTCAGGGCCGGTCTGTTACTCCCTGTGGTCCCGGCCCACAACTTATTAGGGGCGCCTCAGGCTCCTCCACGCAGAGTGCTGTGATCCTTGGGTTTCAAGCATTTGACCCAATGTTCTTCTGCAGCCAGATTCAGTCTCCTGGCCCCGCTCCAGGGAGATATCACTGCCCTTTTAAATTTTTAGCTGTGTGGCTAAGGAGACCCCCATGACAGGGGGGGCCCCCAGCGCCTTGGTAGTCCTCAGGCCTGTAAGGTATAAGGCAATATGTTTCCGTGTTCCACCTGCTGCTTGGTAGAGCACGTCCACCCTTTCTTAGGCTCTCTGCACATCCACTGGATTAATGGGGTCAGCCAGGAGGCACACCCTCTGCAGCCAAAGATCACCCCCACGGCCAGGAGACACCTCAAAATGCGGGCAGGTGTAGTTCCGGCGGGAGGCCATCCAACCCTGGGGACCCCCCACTGCACAGGGGGGACCCCTCGAGCAGACACTGCCGGCGCCGCACCTCATCACTGCTTTATGTAGGGCCTCAGCAGACTCGTCGCCGCTCGCATACAGCGGGCCCCAGAATGTCCCCCCCGGGCTCGGCTCTACAGGTCTGTGCTCTTCGAACCCTCCCTTGTTTCCATTATCGGAGCGCAAGTCTGAGTAGCTCAGAATTAAGGGGAGCCAGCAGTCCCGGGGTCACCCCTGCCTCTCAGGCTCTGCTGTACACTGGCCGCTCGCGCCGGGCACCCCCCTCCGCTGGACTCCGCTGCCTCCCTCTGCTCCTTGGGGGTCTCGCACCACGGCCTTTGATGTGGTTGGGTCCGCTCAGCCGCCCCCTCTCTCTAACCTTGTTTCAGGACTCTGGACGGCCCCCCCTGGCTCCGGTGCCCAAAGCTCTTGGTCCACCTCCGCCCTGCGGGCCCCTGGTACGTGCTGTTCTCTCGCAGTTGGGCCTCTCTCCTCACGGGTCTCGGCTGCCGCCTACCAAGGTGGACTCGCCGCGTCTGGTGCTGCGGCCCCTGATCCGCTGTCCTCACAGCCTCTCTCGCTTTGCAGGGGCAGCTCCGTGCGGCCGCAGCTCACCTCCGCCCTCGATTGTGACGCGGTTTCCAACCAAGGGCCGCCGCTGCTCCAGTGAGGCCTCCGGTGGCTGCGCGCACCTCGTCCTTTCTCACTCCGCGCCAGAGGGGGGAGCCCAGCTCGAGCCCCCAGATGTCGCCACTGGTGTCACTGGGACTGTGCTTGTCCGAGTGCCGCACTTTGGAAGCCAAGCGCCTCGGGATACAGCTATATGGTTGAGACCAGAGCGAAGGGACAGATTTCACGTCCGCTCACTCCGCCATCTTGGCCACGCCCCCCAAAAGGTACTTTTTGACTAATTTGTGCATGAAAAGTTTTGGGGTGATACATCAAACAGGTGCCGAGAAAGAAGGGGGTCCCAAAATGCTAAATTCCGAAGCATTTTCCATAAACATCTTTAAGATGAGCTACTTCGAAAACTGCAGAACACAATTACACCGAACTTTGCAGATAGCCAGATCTTGGTCCGCAGAGTGTGTTGTTTATGATTTGGTGTAAATCTGGTCCATAGTTTTTGAGAAATGAAGCTCCAAATATATTTGCATATCTGGACGGTTGGGCCACAAGAGGTCCAAGAGAGCGTAAATTCAAAAATGGAGCTCTGTGATTGATCAAGAGGCTTGTTTTTCCCATCACCCTTCTCGCTCATGCAGGAGTGAGAGACTCCTGACTGTCCCGCAGCAGCCGAGCACTCTGACTGGCTGGCTGTTAGAGGTTTCAAAATGAAATGGCCGCCACTGTTTACAGTGAAAAATTGCAGGTGTTGTGGAAATGAAATTAATAATTTATATAAGGGGAAAGGAGAAAGGCACCCTTTCTCCCTATATTTTGACAGTCTTTAATGCATAACTATTGTGATAAAAGTGATGCAGCTGAAAAGCTGCTATATCCTTTACTTGACAGATAAACCGATTATGAG
Organism: Calotriton arnoldi; assembly: GCA_963921515.1. Taxonomy (NCBI): domain Eukaryota; kingdom Metazoa; phylum Chordata; class Amphibia; order Caudata; family Salamandridae; genus Calotriton; species Calotriton arnoldi. Next base: position 813,894 of record CAWUFW010008836.1, on the reverse strand, counting down.
ACATTATGAGTAATATATGAATAAACACCAATTACATGCTAAAAGAAAAAATGAGAAATTAATGTGAGGGAACTTTCTGCATTATAAAATCATGCAGATGATTGCAGAATAGATGAAATCATATTCATTTGAATTATCTAGGTTCATATTTTATTAACCAGCCTTGGCATATTATTTCATCGTGCATTAGAATGATAAACTGATGTACTCACTTATTATGAGACTCCTACTTATCCTCATTTAAATAGTAATGGTTGTGAAGAGTTACATAATCTAGATTGTTTTACAGGTGATATTAAAGGGTTTCTTTCTGAATTCCATCTTTTGCAGTGCTGCACAGCCATATTAAATGTAAACGACACAAAACCTTCATATTGTAATTTTCATATATGTACCCATGTAAACCACTTGAAACAATATTAATATTTTATAATTAGAAATAATTTTCCACTTTGGTATTTTGAAAATGCAGTGAAATGTCCTAGTTATATGTGACTTTTACAGCCCAAATAATAATATTTTCTGAGTGCTTATAAGTTGAAAGGAATTTTAGAAAAATGAATACCCTCATTAAATGCATATTTCCATTACTTTATATTCTGCATATTCTTCAGTTAATTTAATACAGGCCTGCATTTTCCTACTCTGCTTTGTCTTACACTTGGGAGAGGTTTTCCCAAACGTACAATGCAAAGTGAAACTATGTCTTACTAGAAGAGTTCTCACTTACTAAAAAGGACTGATTGCAACAAAGTTGATACTTTGGGAACATTTACTTTGGGAAACTGTCGTCTTGAACTTGCTCATGGTCCTGCTGCTAAAGGATCATTGTTTGAAAGTTTACGTATAGCGGATGATCTGACAACTTATGTGATCACCCCCACCTTTTTCTATATGCGTCTTCTTTTATGCTGCATGACAATCATCCTATGTGAACTGAACAATAAACTGAGTAGTCTGACACCTTAGGTTGACCAAGTAGGTGTCACCCTGGAATGAGAGGATCATATTATACATTGGCTTGATGGATGGACGGTTCGCTGGTTCACTTTCGGACCCCAGAGACTGCCTTTGATTTTCCTATAGCTTTTTATTAGAAACTTTGCGGACTCCACTTGTTTTTCTTTTGGCTGACGCATACGCTGTGTGCCCCATTTTTGGACTCTTACTCAGTGGGACACCGCCCAGGTACAGTTGTTGCTCAATGTCCTTGCTGAGCTTTCCAAAGCTCCTTGTCACTTTTTGGTAAGCCCAAACTAATTAGACTGTCCTGTACACTTTAGATCTTAAATGTTTACTAATGACGTACCTGCCCTTTTGAATAGTTTTGATAAAATCTAACTTTAACTAAACCATAGACTCTGGGGCCGATTCCGATTTGGGCCGGAAAACGTACCGACCGACTCGGATCGTGAATTTATTCCGACCGACACGTACCGGTGCAGCCCGAACCGCCAAGTACGATGTAATGCATGCGATGTACGACCGACTCGCACGGAACCCAAGACGACCGACCGAACCGCACGGAAAACAGCCATCCGGCCGGAAAAAACGGCTAATCGAACCGACCGACACGCATCAGGAAGGAACCCGAACGAAACGTACCCGCGAACTCCGACCCGCACAGTACGATGCAATGCGTGGAAAACCCGAACGAGTCGCACGGAGCTCAAGCCGTACGACCGACACGCATAGAAACAGCGAGCCGAAACAAGCCAATACACCGCGACCAACGCGTACGCTGCACATAAAACACAGCAGAAATACAGCGTGAACGAGCCGGAGAAGCCCGCACGAGACCAACTGCAGCGTCCTACTCGGTCAGAAGAACGTCTCCTACATGCACAAAAAGTACAAAGCAAAAAACACAAAAAAAAAAGGGACAAACAAGCAATTACAAAGCCAATAAATACTGGGGGGGCATGGAACAAAGACACACCCACAACTCAACCCATATAAAGGACACAAATCCCTACCATGATCCTTTGCAAACTCGAATTACCTGCCAGCACTCAACACCAACAGACAGCAACCACACACACACTCACAGCTCATCCATCACACAAGCCACACACCATCAGCACCACAACAAATAGCACCCTCACACACACCCAGCAAAACCCACACTCACACACCCTCACTTGCACACCAACACACACATCACTCACCACCACCACCCATCACCATGCCCCCAAAGAAGAATCAAAAGTTCCTAGACAGTGAATTGGAAGTCCTGGTAGATGAGATCCTCAGGGTAGAGCCACAGCTGTTTGGTACACTGGTCCAACAGACCCCCATGTCACAGAAAACCAAGATGTGGGCGAGGATCGTCGACAGGGTGAACGCACAATCACCATGTTTGTGCACAAAGGAAGACATCCAGAACAGGTGGTATGACGTGCGCAGGAGGGTCAGGGACCTACTGAAGAAGGACTACGCCTTGAGCCAACACACCGGCAGTGGCCCTCCTGCCAAACCTGTATACCTCAGGCCCTGGGAGGAGAAGGTGCGGGCCATCCTACCACCAGTGAGCGTATATGGACTAGCAAACATCCCAGAGCCTGGTGAGTACACAACAAATGTACACAATATTGTGTGACAATACACACACATCACTGTCAAGGGGATAGTCAAACCATGCACCCTTAGCAAATGCACACCAAACAAGAGATAATCATCCTAAGATGTGTATGTCAGTCAGATAAACACAATACATGCCATCTCATAGTGATATGTAACTGTGGCATGACATGTACAAACACAACAACAAATACAGCTAGGCAGTGGCACAAATCTAACCAACAAACACAGTCAGATATGTAGCCACCACTACAACACCACCTCACAGGGAAGCCCACTGAAAGGAAGGAATTCTGTGTATGCAGGTCAAGTCAGTGTAGCCAATAGCATCATGGGAGTTGTAGTCACAGATATTGCTCACCCTCACAATACGCCCATCAACACCACCATGAACCATGCTCACATCACAGGGAGTGGAAAACAACTGACAAGATGGCTGACACTGGGTACTGCTGTGGGGAGCACAAGGCCCTGCTGGCAACTGTGCACCAACCAACAGCAGGACACCACTGACTGACATCCTGAAAGCAAACTTGCACTCCCTGCAATGGAAGCACGTTCCATGGTGGGATATCTGGCTGGGAGGGAAGGAGGACTGACAGCACTGACCATAGTTACCAGCAGCTCTTCTCACACACACCCCTAACACAAACTCCACACAACTCACCTGGGAGAATGCATTGCCTCACACTCTAATTAAATATCCCACAAAGAACCACCACCCTGGGTTATGCTGTGTGAAGCACAGGGACACACAAGGGACTTGTAGCCAAACTAACGCCAGGATAACACTGTCAGCCATCTTGTCAGCACAGGCACACTACCCCACAGGGAAGCAGAGCCAAAAGGAAGGAAGCATGGGCATGCTGGGAAGGGGGGTGGAGGCAATAGCATGATGGGAGTGGTAGTCACAGCTCAACATCCCCCAGCCACATGGCCCAGCAAGCTCACACTCAAGCATGCACACCTCACAGGGAGTGGAAAAGAACTGACAAGATGGCTGACAATGGGTACTGCTGTGGGGATCACAAGGCCATGCTGGGAACTGGGCACCAACAAACAGCAGGACACCACTGTCAGCCATCTTGCCATTGCTGTCACACTCACACACACTGAAGTCCACTCAAAAGGAAGGAAGTATGGGCATGCTGGGAAGGGGGTGTAGGCAATAGCATGATGGGAGTGGTAGTCACAGCTCAACATCCCCCAGCCACATGGCCCAGCAAGCTCACACTCAAGCATGCACACCTCACAGGGAGTGGAAAGCCACTTCAAAGATGTCTGACAATGGTGCTCTGATGTGGGGATCACAAGGCCATGCTGGGAACTGGGCCCCAACAAACAGCAGGACACCACTGTCAGCCATCTTGCCATTGCTGTCACACTCACACACACTGAAGTCCACTCAAAAGGAAGGAAGTATGGGCATGCTGGGAAGGGGGGTGTAGGCAATAGCATGATGGGAGTGGTAGTCACAGCTCAACATCCCCTAGCCACATGGCCCAGCAAGCTCACACTGAAGCATGCACACCTCACAGGGAGTGGAAAAGAACTGACAAGATGGCTGACAATGGGTACTGCTGTGGGGATCACAAGGCCATGCTGGGAACTGGGCACCAACAAACAACAGGACACCACCTACTGACATCCTGAGAGTCAACCTGAACCCACTGCAAGGGTGGCATGCTTCACGGTGGGAGAACTGGGCTGGGGGGAGAAGGATGGCCGGATGTCCACCAAATACAACCAATGCTGGCCATGTACACACCTCAACATTCATATTGAAATGCTCAAAGTATGCAGGACAATGTGCTACACCAAGATCAACCTCTGACTGTGACAACTTAGGACAATGCAATGTACAGGCCCGCATCCAGAGGTACAGTCACAACTGTCAGGTGTGTGAACCACTGATGCCTGCAGAAACATAACATACATTGTGTGTGTCTCCCAAAAACAGGTGATGATGGGGACACAGCAGCAGACGCTGAGGAGTCCCTGTCCCAGGCTCCGGGGGACACTCAGCTCACTGGTGTGGAACAGCCTCTGCCCTCCTCGGATGACGAAGAGCTACCTGGCACCTCCGCAGTGAGTCATCATGTAGCACCAGCAGGACCACCAGCTGCACCCCCTGCACCCACCCCTCCAACAACTGCCAACACACAGACCACCCCTGCCGACACGGACAGACCAAGGACCACCACCACCAACAGCACACGGCCCCCGGCCCAACGTGGAGCAACGGACACCAACACCAGCAACTACCCCCAAGGGGGCCCAGGGTCACCTGTGCGTGCCACCGCAGGTCCTGCACGTGTCGCCAGGGGTGGTGGGAGGGGTGGTAGACATAGGTCGCTGCTTGCAGAGGGGTCTGGACTGCATGATGACCCACAACTGGCACGCATAGCTGATGCGTACCAGACTAGCACCGGAGAGTTCCGCCAGGTAGTGGGGATCCTCAGGGACATTCAACAGCAGCAGGCTGCCCATCATGCCCGCTCGGACTCCCACATGTCCCGCATGGAGTCCAAGTGGGACACATTGCAAGAACTGACGGCGGTGCATAGGGACATATTACAATGCCTCCGCCAGATTTGCACCAACATGTCAACACCTCCCTGTGTGCCCACAACATCTGGTGCTTCAACAACTGCAACTGCCACAGGGAGGGAGGATGACTCTGGCGGAGAGTCCCCTGCACCGCAGCAGCCTGCACTTGAGGGTCCCCCAAAGAAGAGGGGTCATCCGAGGAAGGACAACTGAGAGGCCGATGGCCATGCACAACCCCCAGGAAGCCAACACCTGTTCTGGAAAATCACCTTTGTGCGCAAACTCTTCACCCTGTCGAATGCAACACAACTCTCCCACATGACATGGGGAGCTCAAGTTGGACCAATGTATCAGATGACTGTGGACTTTACTCAGGACATTTCTGCTATCAGGACTTCCAAATCATCTAGGAACTTTGGATTACAATCACAATGTACAGCACCCACCATCCTGTGCACTATACTCACACATGTATGTCAATAAACTCACTAATACACCATACTTGCCTCTGTTGTGATTCCAACGTTGTTTCTGAAGTGGCGATGATGATCTGTGAAATGACACTGTGCATGCTAACTGCTACAGCAAGTACAACACCGGCATGTGAGTCATGGCGACGTGACACATATGAGGAGACACACCACCAGGGCTACACAACACATACACACCAGGGCCATCTGACTCATCGCCTACACTGATGTTGCCAGGAAATACGTTGCATTGCACAGACCCAACACCTATTCACAGTCTGCGTTAACTAGCCCACTGGTGCAGTAAGCAAATGTCAGTCAGATGTGTGACCACAGACAACGCACATCACAAAGTGCAGCACAGGTTTATTACACATTTGCAACATGTTGTAACCACTACAGATGCAAGGTAATCCCACCTGGCAGTGGGCACACAGTCAACAAGTGTAGAAGAAAGGAAGTCCATGGGTGTGGCGCACATCAACTGTAGGGAAACAACAGCTACCACCCTGGAAGTTGATTCACGGTGTTGGGGGATCACAGTTGACCAAACTACTCTGAAAGTACCCTGTGAAGGACAGAAATGACACACAGTCAAAAGCACTGAAGAACAGGACAGAACTGCAATACTCATGCCCAATACATGTCACAAGATACCCACCCAGAACCAAGTTAGCATGTCAACACTGTTGTGGAGTACAGACTACCTGTAAGGACACATCGCTGCACGCATACAGTCATGTAACACATGGACACACTCAAACAGCACCAGAGCACCACCAACACATATCATGCAAACTCACATCATTGACATAACATCCCTGGATACTCACATTCAGCTGAAGAAGTTGGTGATGAGCTGTGTGCGGACATCACCCTCATCATCATCATCATCACTGGCATCGTGGTCCAGGCCAGGATCCTCCACAGGTGGCGGATGTTGGTCATCGTCATCCAGGATGAGAGGCAACTCCTTCCGCACTGCCAGGTTGTGTAGCATGCAGCAGATGATGACAATCTTGCACACCTTTGCTGGGGCATATGGGAGGGCCCCTCCTGTCTTGTCCAGGCAGCGGAAGCGGCTCTTCAGGAGACCAAATGTCCGCTCAATCACTCTCCTGGTCCGACCATGTGCCTCATTGTAGCGCATCTGGGCTGGTGTCACAGGGTTCCTGAGGGGCGTCAGCAACCACGGCATGTTGGGGTATCCGGAGTCACCTACATACAGACAATTGCACATTAGCTGAGTTGGAAAAGAGGGTGGAACACTACATTGCAGAACACACACAATGGTACAAAGTCAGTAAACACCGACAAGCCAGGCACGCTGGTTCTGCATCTGTGACATCATCCTCGGGATGCGACTACTCCTCATCACGTAGGCATCGTGTGCAGAACCGGGGAAACGGGCACACACGTGTGAGATGCTCATATCTGCAAGACATACCACCAGTGCATTAACTGAATGGTAGTGTTTGCGGTTCCTGTATGCCTGCTCTTGGGCCTGTGGTGGTACCAAAGCCACATGTGTCCCATCAATGGAGCCAATGACATGCGGCATCCTCCCCAGGGCATAGAAGTCACTCTTCACGTCAGTGAGTTGTTGAAGTCTAGGGAAATAGATGTACTGGTTCAGGTATCTCAACATAGCCTCCAAAACATCGCGGAGCACACGGCTGAACATGGTCTGTGACATCCCACCAGCAGACGCCACAGTGTGTTGAAAGGTACCGGTGGCAAAGAAGTGTAGGGCTGCCATCACCTTCACCTTGGGGGTCAGCGCTGTAGGGTATGTCCGGCCAGGTTGCAAATGTGGGGCCAACCGCACCGTCAATTCCTCAATCAGCGGCCTGGTGAAGCGGTACCGTCGGATGCAGTCCCGTTCGACCATGGTTGCAAGGTCAGGGAATGGTCTATGGACAGCTGGTGCCCTGCAGTGCATAGGTGAAGAAAGAAAGATTGTCAGTCACCCCACATATGTGGCATTGACCATACTCAATATCACATGATACATCATTATGAGACACAAGTACATGATGTGTGCAGTTCCGTAAGGACATGTATGGCACCTACATGGCCAACCTCTAACATCACAGTTCAACAAGTGGCATCAACAAGTCCCAGGTTGTGCCATGGGATATCATTAGGCTGTGTCACAGTTCCCATATACTGCTGTCACGTTACAAACACACACCACAGTGACATGTGAGGACAGATGTGCCCCAGGCATCACAGCTCATCGACAGGTAGATTCCCAGGGACCCTGTATTGCCACATGGACACTGGCATGACATGGTGCATCATGAATACACCACAGCAAAACAACCATGACCCCCACAGGTAGTGGTCCCTGTTGCCTCGTCAGGACAGACATGGACGTCTGTGACACACACACGCACAACATCAAAGTCCATGCACAAACAACGTGGATGTGGAGACTGTCTCCCATTGTGCACATGGAATCAGAGACATTGTAAACACAACATGCACACAGACTGTGGAGGGCCATCACTATTGTGGCAATGGGTCACCCTGGGACGTACATACCATCCCACATGGGAATCAGGGGGTATGTGACATGACATACACATACACAACCGTGAAATGTGACCATGCCACATGCTCAGAAATGAACAGTTGCACATCACAGTGGTCATGTGCACGACACACCAAGGATTCTGTCCCCATGAACACGTGCACAGCCTGGGAGTGGCTGCCCCCAAGTGCCACCCACAAAACAACATGTTGAGCCCCATACACGGAATAGGTAATGCAGCCTTACATGCCTTAGGATACAGTGTGGACAGGCTGTGGTATTGTAGGTGTGCCCCTCACTCCCTGGGAAGTATATGTGGCTGGCATACGTTCACCTGTGACAGGCATGGTGACATATGTCAGTGACTTGTACAGGGACTCGTTGTACAGCAATGGACCGATCGGTGAGCACGCATTGGCCATTGCATACAATGTGAGCGGGTACGCGTTGTCATCCGATGTACGCGTTGTACAGCAATGGACCGATCGGTGCGCACCCATTGGCCATTGCATACGATGTGAGCGGGTACGCGTTGTACAGCAATGGACCGATCGGTGCGCACGCATTGGCCATTGCATACAATGTGAGCGGGTACGCGTTGTCATCCGATGTACGCGTTGTACAGCAATGGACCGATCGGTGCGCACCCATTGGCCATTGCATACGATGTGAGCGGGTACGCGTTGTACAGCAATGGACCGATCGGTGCGCACGCATTGGCCATTGCATACAATGTGAGCGGGTACGCGTTGTCATCCGATGTACGCGTTGTACAGCAATGGACCGATCGGTGCGCACCCATTGGCCATCGCATACGATGTGAGCGGGTACGCGTTGTACAGCAATGGACCGATCGGTGCGCACCCATTGGCCATTGCATACAATGTGAGCGGGTACGCGTTGTCATCCGATGTACGTGTTGTACAGCAATGGACCGATCAGTGCGCACCCATTGGCTATGGCCTGGCCTGGCAACGGACGCGTTTTCAAACCTTTAACGAGTCTGATGCTGTGAATTCAGTTGGTCACCCACAACAATGTTGCAAATTCATGGGTCTCATGAAGTTGAACTTTTGAAGGATGCTGTGGGCGTGTGTAAGTGGTGCAATTCCATGGATTGGCCAGATTCAGAAGATGCAAACGACTTGGACCTATCACTTTGGACACATGGGACAGTATCTGCCTCAGCAGCACACATATAATGCTGGCTGTTCCCCTGAGAGCTCACTTGCCTGCACTACATGCTCCAGGACGACATCTGCCACCACCACTGCTGCTGTATCTGCACCCTCTGGATCCTGCAATGGCACGTACTGTGGAGAGAGCCCCAGCCTTCAGCACTGAGGAGAACTAGGCCCTGCTGGACAGCCTCCTTCCACAGTACAGCAAGCTGTATGGGAAAGCAGGGGAGCAGGTGAGTGTGCTGTCCACTGCCTTACTAAATGTGCATGTTGTCAGACTAGCAAGACTTACAGTGTGCACGCCACTGGCTAGCAGGCTCACTGAGTAGTTGTCACCCCCCATAGTGTGTAGTTACATGCACTGAACAGGTATAGTGCAGTGACAGTGCATTTAAACAAGATTTTACTTCCCAGGCAATGATACCATGTAGTAACTGCTGGCAAACTGTTCATAGCCATCGTTGCACTGCCTGTGTACATCATGTGCCCCTGTGATTGAGACATGTATATCCAACTGTGTAATGCATGGATATGTTGCATGTGTAGTAATGGCCTTTTCACTTTGTCATCCTCACAGGTTGATGCCCACCAGAAGCAGCAGATATGGCTGACCATCGTCCGGGCAGTGAGATCCGTGGGGGTCTACAAGCGCCGGATCCGCAACTGCCAGAAGAGGTGGCAGGACCTTCGGGGCTGGACCCGGAGGATCGCACGGGTCCAGCTGAAGCTGTCGCCTCCTCGCAGGAGGGGTGGACACCGGACCCTGACCCCCCACATGTTCAGGATCCTGGCGGTGGTCTTCCCTGATTTGGATGGGCAGCTGAAGGCCAGAGAGCAGCAAGGAGGGGGTGAGTCCATGACTGCATTGTGAACTTTGTCTGCCATGCTATGTGCCCTCCTCTGGCCTGGTTAAACTTCCACAGTACATCAGTCATGTGGTCCAGGACCCATGTCCCTCAATTGTGCACTGCCCACTCCTCATCTGATACCCAGGTGTGGCCCTTACAGTCAGGGAATTGTGTCACTTGGGTACTGTGTCCTTGCATTTTGCTTAGCTCAAGGTGGGGGACAGCATTTGTTCCCCTAACTCTGTGGTGGGCATCATGGGTGGGTCCATTGCTTACACAATGCCTGTGTTCTGACATGTAATCTGCGTGTTACTTTGATATGTGGTCCAATTGCTGAGCTGATCCACCACATGTGCCTGGGGTATCTGGCACACACCCATGCTGCGGGTGTGAACAATGTTTGGGCCCCAGGAGTGTGTATATCACATGTGTCACACATACTTAGCCACCTGCCTACTGTCCAGGGCTCATCCCTCATTCACGTGGGGCAGGACAGTCATGCCTACTCCAGGCCATACAATACATTCTGTACTCCCACTCCCGTGTATCAGCTGACACGTTGTGCTCAGTGATATGTCCCCTCAGGTGTCTGCCTCTATGTCAGTGTGCTGTGGCTTCGTTGTCAGGACTACTGGGGTGTTTCTCAGTTGGGGCTCAGCATGCCACCGGAGATGTGACCATAGGAGACGATACTTGTGTGACACATAGGTGTTTGATCACCTGACCGTGCAGACTGGGGTATGCGAATGTGAAGTTCAGGCAGCTGTTTCCCATTCATAGCAGATTGTGAGGTGCTCAGGTTCAGAGGGTTGTGTTACAGGTCTCCCATATGTCCAATTGGTATGACGTGGACAAATAAGGGTTCAGATGATGTGGTGTGTGGGGGATGTACATGTGCACTTGTTCAGCTCCAGGACTTGCATTCCCCATGACCTACGATTGTGACACAGTGCAGACTGTTGTTGTCTGGCTGCCCTGCCCATGTGACTGGAGACAGTGATGTATGACTTAGCAGGCATGCCTGTGCCATGGCATGAAACTTCCAATGAGTGATCCTGCAGGGGAGTGACATGTGCTACATGCACACCATTGTGGCAATGACTATCAGGACATGGGTGCATCATGGTGTCTGGTGCTGGTATGCATCACATGCATTTCAAAATTGACTCTGGCCATCCCTTTATCTGGACACCTGTACTGACTCAGTGGCAAGAGTTGTGATGTGTGCATGTTCACATGCTTCACCGTGTTCTCTGCACTGTCCAACTACTGTGTAGGTGGTGCATGTGTCCACACTGGGGTATTGCCATCCAACAGACACCAGACAGATGGGTGCAAGGCCAGGAGGGATGTGAGTGCCATGGTTGACCATCAGACTGACAATTGGCTTCTCCTACTCTGTTTGGGCACTTTTGGCAATGTTCAACTAAGGATGCCAGGGCTTGGTCTGTAATGTGCTGTACTTACTGTGGTGTGTGCGTTCGGTGCAGGTGACTGATGTTTGTCTGTTTCCCTATTGCTTGCAAATACATCCACGGCCACAGGAGGGGACAGCTCCACGGACCAGGAGGAGCCGCAGAGCCAGACTGGGTCAGCAGCCGAGGAGTGGTCGGAGGGACCCAGTGGCACAGAGGGCGAGGGGAGCCACACCGAGGAGTCCTCAGCAGCATCCACCTCAGCTGAGGACCACCTCAGCTCGGAGGATGACTCCCTTGTGGAGGCGGGTGTCAGCAGCCACCACACCCCAGCTAGTGTTGCTGTCCCCGCCACCACCACCACCACTACCGCCCTCCCAGCGGCTCCCATTCCTGAGGTCCGTGGAGGCTCCCATGTTCGGGAGCGTGTCTCCTTCGTGCCAGGCACCGCACCCCCTGTCCCTGTGTCCCCTGCTGCCCTGAGTGAGGAGTCTGTGTACCTCCTTCGCCAGCTCCATTTAGGGCAGACAGCAATGCTGAGTGTCCTCCATGCCCACACCACTCTGTTGACTCAGCTGGTGTTGTTCATGGAGGGCATCTCATCGGGCATGTCTGCCCTACAGAGGGGCAATAGGTCCATGGACTCCTCCCTGATGGCAGCAGTGTCCCTCCTCCGACAGTCCCTCACCCCTCCTACCTCTGCCCCATCCACACTCCCCAGCACCTTACCTTTCCCAAGCACACACACACTGGCACAGGCACACACCAGCACAGACACAAGCAGCACACAGACACACACGCCAAAATCCAGATGCACACGCACGCACAGTCAGGGGACTGAAACCACACTCACAGGGGATGGGGCCCAGGCACACACACACGCATCCACGAGCACTGCGCAGTCCTCAGATACCTCTCCCTCCAAGGCCCCTTCCCTTGCCTCACCTGCAACCCCACAGACACAGCGGGTCTTCCTCTGTGACCTCGGCCTCTTCCCCTCCAATCCAGCTGATCCAGCATTCAGGGGGAAGAGGAAGCCCACCCACATGGAGGGGAGTGCCCCTCGCCCCGGACACCCTCCCCCAGGCGCAGACCGACTGACGCCCCCATCCGCAAGTCCCCCTGGACCCGGAAGAGCAAGACCCCGCCGCCGCCCTGCAGCTCAAGCACCAAGTCTCCTTCCTCTATCCCTCAGGCCCCCACTCCACAGGTGCCCCCACCACACCCTGCCCCAGGTTCCCCCACCCACAGATACACCATCCCCAAAATGATCCGGCCTTCTCCCCCTGCCACTTGCTCTTCCGGCACCACACCCCCCGCTGCGCATCTCTGTGCCACTGGTGTGGAGACGGTGTCCTCCCCCTCTGTCCTGCCCACCTTACCTGAATCCCATTCTCCTCCCCTGGAGGTAGGCACTGCAGTGGAGTCCACTACCACCCCGTTTGACTTGGGCACTGCAGTGGGGAACCTGTCCACTCCATCTGCATGGCCCACTGCAGTCGTGCCGGCACCCACACCATCTGAGTCATGCCCCCAGTTGTGCCGGCACACACCATGTCAGACACCTCCACTGCAGTTGTCAGTGGCTCTCCAGCACCCACCACCCCTTCCCTGCCTCCTTCTGGTGAGCCCTGATCCTGTCCCTGCGGTGCCTGGCCTGCCCCCCGTATGCCCCTCCGAGGGGATTGTCCCTGGTGTGTAGCAGTGCAGGCATGCGTAGGGTGACATCTGGCACTGGCACCCTGTTTGGACTCATATTATGGACTGGCCATTGGCCTTTGTTATATATTTTCTTTCACTTCTCTCACCCAAATGCTGAATAAAGCAACTTTCTGTTCTCTAGTGGTTTTGCTTCTGATGTACATGATGTTGATGATGCTAACCGTGCCCTTGCTGCAGTGATGGTGATTTTTGGTCTCATGAAAATGAAGTGTTACTGTGCAGGAACCCATGTGGTCCACGGGGAATGTGTCCTATCCTGTAGTGTATCCATGTCATCCTTTGCAGCATATGAGGGTGTCATGTTTTCAATATTTGGCAATGGGATTTCCTACTTACATTTGCAATATCACATCTGTGGCTTACACCCCTGCACATCTGTTGTGCTTGCCATTGTTCAATTAGTCTACTTCCCTGACCGTGTGGCCATCTCCACTGGACATGCAAGTTTGGGCATCAATGGGGAAGGACTCATCTGTGTTGTCAGTGCAACTTGCTATACATGTGTGTTGGATCTGTGCTGATGATTTCGTTGACACTCCCATGACCAGGCTGATATGACGGGAGCCTTCATTTAGTGCTAATCGTTGACTGTGTGACCAAGTGTTCTGCTGACATGATGGAGCCCTACTGAGGCAACGTATGGCACAGCTTTCCTCACACAGGAGTGGAGTCCACTCATGGCAGTGTGTAATCCTGTGACATTGCCTGAGCCCAAGGTGTGTGTTGTGTGAGCATGTCTGTGTGTGTTCACTTCCATTTTGCTGGGCGTGCTGGGATCCCTAGTGATGTTCCTGTTTGTGATGCTTGCTGAGTTGACCTATGTTCCCCCAAAGTCTTCCTGGGTTCTCTGTGATGTGGGTGCATGGCACATTACTGGTCATCGGGGTTTCACCCATAGGTGTGTTTGCTGTCAGGGCTGAGTTTGTGGGCAAACGCAGATGGGACACAGTCAGGATTCCCCTTGGCACTTGTTGTTTACACCTGTCATGTAATTTCCAGTTTGTGTTAGCTTTCAGTGATTGTGACACGTTGTGTGTGTGACTGCTGGCACTCCTCAGGGTCAGGGCTGCAATGTTGGTAGTTGTCTATGTGTGTTCTTTGTGGGTGACCTTGGCTTCTTCATTGGTGTGTGACTGTGGCCGGGATCCCATTGGTTGGTGTGGTATTGCCGTCATGTCCATGTACAGCGTAGTGTGCAGTGTGTCAGACATTCAGGAGTCTTGTTGACTGGCCATGTGTGATGGGTTTCTGCACCTTAGTTCCCACCACCACCCCTGGGATTGTCATGGGTGCATGTGCAATGTCACCAGTGCATGTGAGCTTCACTGCTGCACATTGTTGGAGGTCGAGGTGTGTGGTGTTGAGTGTGTGCAGATGAGAGTTGTTGCCCGGCTAGACCCCTGCCTCCATGTTGGCCTTGGCTGACTGGCCGTGCTGATTGATTTGTGCTTGTGTAGGTGTGATGGTAGTTTGTTGCTCAGGACACATGACTGTGATTCACAGTGTGAACGACATCTAGCTTTGTCATCACAGTGGGATTCTCATGCAGCCCAGGGTCACCACATTGTGGGGACCCTGGGGGTAGTGCTGTGGTGTGTCTGTGTCTTGCTGTGTCAGTTGCTGTTCCTACATGCTTGTGTGACATGTGTGATTTGTGCTCCCTCTCATCTAACAATGCCTGATTGCCCACATAGGGGATTTGGATCCATGAGTTAATTTTGTGTGGCACTGTATGCGCATCTGTGTAATTGGTATTCAGGCCTCATCATGTGTTGTGTGGTTGCCTGGGGACACTGGCACCCCCCCTCACCTGTTGTGTTTGATGTGCAGTGTGGGGCTGCCTGTTTGTGCATCTGAACCACTGCATTGGCATATCTTTAGTGTGCCATTGGCTGTATGTTGTTTGGTGGGTTTCACCTGCTGTCCCTGGGACTCCTAGGTCATCAGTCAGCACGATGATCATGGTTTGTGTGTCCCATTGCTGCCATGGTATGGTATCTGTTCACCTCACATCTACAGTCTCCACAGGATGTCTACATTTGTGTGCCCATTGGAGCAGATATGTGTTCTGCATTATGATGGTCACTTCTGTCCTTGTGTTATTGATGAATGTTGACAGTGTCATCCCCCATGGGTGATGTTTGTCTGCACATGGCCAAAGGTATGTCTTATTTGCACTGCACTGTTTGCCTCACCCAATATATGTTGCTATGGGACACGAACACTACTTTGCCACTGATGTGTTTGTTGTTCTGTGACCAGGATTCATCCATGCTGTTTGGCAGTTGCAGCTTTTTCCATGGCCACACTTACCTTATAGTCACTGTGATGATGGGTGTTTGGACCCCATTGCCACAATGTTCAAGATGTGCTTCAGCTATGGACCCCACACTTACATTTTGGTCACTGTGATGATGGGGGTTTAGACCCCATTGCCACAATGTTCAAGATGTGCTTCAGCTATGGACCCCACACTTACATTTTGGTCACTGTGATGATGGGGGTTTAGACCCCATTGCCACAATGTTCAAGATGTGCTTCAGCTATGGACCCCACACTTACCTTTTGGTCACTGTGATGATGGGGGTTTAGACCCCATTGCCACAATGTTCAAGATGTGCTTCAGCTATGGACCCCACACTTACATTTTGGTCACTGTGATGATGGGGGTTTAGACCCCATTGCCACATTGTTCAAGATGTGCTTCAGCTATGGACCCCACACTTACATTTTGGTCACTGTGATGATGAGGTTTTAGACCCCATTGCCACAATGTTCAAGATGTGCTTCAGCTATGGACCCCACACTTACATTTTGGTCACTGTGATGATGGGGTTTTAGACCCCATTGCCACAATGTTCAAGATGTGCTTCAGCTATGGACCCCACACTTACATTTTGGTCACTGTGATGATGGGGGTTGGACCCCATTGCCACAGTGGTCATGGTCTGCTTGCATTGTGGAGGCCACACACATTTATGTGTGACACATGTGATAGGGGTCACATTGTATGTTCAAAGTCATGTTCAGTTTTGTAGGCATTTGACACAGTCTACACACGCTTGTCATGGTGTTGGGGGATGTCTTTTTCTTGCATTCCTTATGTTGGAGTGTGCTGGTTGTGTCATGCATTACCCATCCTATGAGTGGGGGTGGTGTTGGTGGTAGGCATCCAGCCCCCATGGGTAGGGGTGGTAGTAGTGACAGGCATCCAGCCCCCATGGGTAGGGGTGGTAGTAGTGGTAGGCATCCAGCCCCCATTAGTAGGGGTGGTAGTAGTGGTAGACATCTAGCACCCCTGAGTAGGGGTGGTAGTAGTGGTAGGCATCCAGCCCCCATGGGTAGGGGTGGTAGTAGTGGTAGGCATCTAGCACCCCCTGAGTAGGGGTGGTGGTAGTGGTAGGCATCCAGCCCCCCTGAGTAGGGGTGGTAGTAGTGACAGGCATCTAGCCCCCATGGGTAGGGGTGGTAGTAGTGGTAGGCATCCATCCCCCATTAGTAGGGGTGGTAGTAGTGGTAGACATCTAGCACCCCTGAGTAGGGGTGGTAGTAGTGGTAGGCATCCAGCCCCCCATGGGTAGGGGTGGTAGTAGTGGTAGACATCTAGCACCCCCTGAGTAGGGGTGGTAGTAGTGGTAGGCATCCAGCCCCCATGAGTAGGGGTGGTGGTAGTGGTAGACATCCAGCCCCCCATTAGTAGGGGTGGTAGTAGTGGTAGACATCTAGCACCCCCTGAGTAGGGGTGGTAGTAGTGGTAGGCATCCAGCCCCCCATGGGTAGGGGTGGTAGTAGTGGTAGGCATCTAGCACCCCCTGAGTAGGGGTGGTGGTAGTGGTAGGCATCTAGCCCCCCATTAGTAGGGGTGGTAGTAGTGGAAGGCATCTAGCACCCCCTGAGTAGGGGTGGTGGTAGTGGTAGGCATCCAGCTCCCCCTGAGTAGGGGTGGTAGTAGTGACAGGCATCCAGCCCCCCATGGGTAGGGGTGTTAGTAGTGGTAGGCATCCAGCCCCCCATTAGTAGGGGTGGTAGTAGTGGTAGGCATCTAGCACCCCTGAGTAGGGGTGGTGGTAGTGGTAGGCATCCAGCCCCCGAGTAGGGGTGGTAGTAGTGACAGGCATCCAGCCCCCATGGGTAGGGGTGGTAGTAGTGGTAGGCATCTGGCACCCCTGAGTAGGGGTGGTGGTAGTGGTAGGCATCCAGCCCCCCTGAGTAGGGGTGGTAGTAGTGACAGGCATCCAGCCCCCATGGGTAGGGGTGGTAGTAGTGGTAGGCATCCAGCCCCCATTAGTAGGGGTGGTAGTAGTGGTAGACATCTAGCACCCCCTGAGTAGGGGTGGTAGTCATCCAGCCCCCCATGGGTAGGGGTGGTAGTAGTGGTAGGCATCTAGCACCCCCTGAGTAGGGGTGGTGGTAGTGGTAGGCATCCAGCCCCCCATTAGTAGGGGTGGTAGTAGTGACAGGCATCCAGCCCCCCATGGGTAGGGGTGGTAGTAGTGGTAGGCATCTAGCACCCCTGAGTAGGGGTGGTGGTAGTGGTAGGCATCCAGCCCCCTGAGTAGGGGTGGTAGTAGTGACAGGCATCCAGCCCCCCATGGGTAGGGGTGGTAGTAGTGGTAGGCATCCAGCCCCCCATTAGTAGGGGTGGTAGTAATGGTAGACATCTAGCACCCCCTGAGTAGGGGTGGTAGTAGTGGTAGGCATCCAGCCCCCCATGGGTAGGGGTGGTAGTAGTGGTAGGCATCTAGCACCCCCTGAGTAGGGGTGGTGGTAGTGGTAGGCATCCAGCCCCCCATTAGTAGGGGTGGTAGTAGTGGTAGGCATCTAGCACCCCCTGAGTAGGGGTGGTGGTAGTGGTAGGCATCCAGCCCCCCTGAGTAGGGGTGGTAGTAGTGACAGGCATCCAGCCCCCCATGGGTAGGGGTGGTAGTAGTGGTAGGCATCTAGCACCCCCTGAGTAGGGGTGGTGGTAGTGGTAGGCATCCAGCCCCCCCTGAGTAGGGGTGGTAGTAGTGTTAGGCATCTAGCACCCCCTGAGTAGGGGTGGTAGGCATTCAGCCCCCCATGGGTAGGGGTGGTGTTGGTGGTTGGCATCCAGGCCCCTATGTGTGTATGTGGCATTGGTGATAGCCATCCCGCCCCTATGGTGCTGCTGTTGCTGGTGTAAGTAATTTCTGCATCCCTATGTGTGTGTGTTATATGTCGGGTACGTGTGGTTTGTTTGTGTGGTGGGTGTCTGACTTACCTTCTGCGCCGTACGCGTCCGTACCAGTTCCGGTAATAGATGTAGAGTATTGGTAGGATCGGCGCGATGGGATTCATGGTTGGTTCGTCTCGTTCGTCTTTCTCGTTGCTTCGACTCATCCTCGTGGCTGGCGTGTTCGTCTCATAGCCGTGGATCATCTTGTGGCGCGAATCGGAGCTTATGTGCGCCTCTCCCGGATGCTTTGACGTGCCGTGCGTAGCGACGGGTTCGGCGCGTACGGAAGGCGCATCGTACTAGTCCGGCCGGACGGGGCTGCATTTTGGCTTCCGTGCGACTCGATTCTGCGTTTCCGGATCTGCCTCGGTCGGAGAACTGGACCTGGATTGGGTGAGTACGACTGGGTCGGGATCTGGGCAGTTATGCGCATCGTACTTGCTCGTTCGGACGTATCTACGAATGGGTCGGGAAACACGCATTCGCCTGGCTTTTTTCCCGGGCGAATGGTGTTAGGTGCGCCTCCGACCGGGATCGGAATCGACCCCTAAGTCTCATCATGACGTGTTTCCTCAAGTTGAGTGTGCATTCCAATTGATTTATTAATGACAGTGAGAGATCGGCATAGAGAAATCTCCAATCACCAGGTACTAATGTTATTGTTTTTGTATTGCCTTAACAGAAATATTATTTTGTATGATTCTGGTCCAACTAAATTTCTTCAGAAGATTTGGACTAGCAGTGATAATTATTTACTTATATAGTCTGGTTTTATGAGTCATATACACGAATTTAAGTACTAGCTTGTAAGTCAGTTGTCCAATATCTGATCCTCATTGAATAGTCGGATATTGGATCCTCTATGTCTATCCCCTCATTAGCACAGATGGTTTCTGTCTGATGAAGTTAGGATATAGATAGGTCCCTACTGAGATCTCTATTGTGATCCATGTTTAAATGTTTCCGATCCCAGCCAAAGTTCAAAGCTTCATGTTCAGCTGAAGGAGATTGAGTGCTGGTACTGGTGGAGTGGAATGAAGATGATTTCGAAGCAGTGGTATGCATATCGATAGAGTTGCACATCATGAATGCTTACGGTTAGATTGCAGTGTTGTAAAATGGCTGTATGATGTTATGTGAAGTGGTTAAAGTCCATGTTTGGGTATGAGCTTTATGCAGAGAAGTTGAAGTTGTTATCCGATCCAACGTGACCTAAGATCCTGGGATACACACCGACGGGTCTCGACCAGGATAGGTGCTTAACAGGATGATGAATTACTGTTCATCTGCAAAGACATTATCAGAAGTGCTTGGAGTACTCATGAAAAATTGTCTGAATTGGCTCAAAAATACAGAGTGGATGTTCAAAAAATAAAGACATTGCAGAAGTGCTAGAGAGCAGATTTCAGTGCCAGAGATATTGAAAACATGAGACCTTCAGGAATCATATTGCAAATTAGGGAATTACTAGCTATCCTTAGGAAATGGAGAGAGTTAGAAAAATGGGAAGGTCGATGGGCTAAGAAGAAAGAGACAAAAAAGGTTACAATGCATATGGTGCCAGCAATTGAAGATGATGGGGGTGAGGAAGTGAAGATGCTCCCGATGAGAGAAGAGTCTGGGGGAGGATATGTAAATGTTCCTTGGACTAGGCCAGACATATTTTCCTTTACAAATGACTTTCTGAAATTGAGAGAAAATCCATTTGAATGGTACAAACAGATTGAGCGGTATGTAATGGTTTCAAAGGTTTTGCTGTAGCATTTAGATACTTTGTTTGATATTGTGGTCCCAACTGACTTGAGGGCAGAATGTAAAATTACTGTTGATTGGCCTGAAATAGAACCAGCTAGAAATGATCGTACAGGCTGAGGTGATGAAGAAATACAATCAAGGAATCGCCTATTTGAAAGGAAAAATGTCCCCCAAGGAAATTGATAGGGTGAAAATAGACATAACGACCCAAGAATTAAAAGAAACTGTCCAAGCTTATGTGAGAGATTGTTACAGGCATTCAAGCAATACAGTGGAATGGAGAAAGTGTCTGAGAAAGATATGGGACATTTCATTTATTGATTTGTGTATGGACTGAGACTCAAGATTAGCAGCTTGATTCAGCAGCATTTGGTTTGTTGGCAAAGCAAGCCTGTAGACTAATTCCTCCGGCATCACAAATATTGTTCAGACGAGATCAAATTGAAGCATAAGTAGCACAAGGAGAAATTGATGCTTGCACAAATTATAGCTGTTCAGAAAAATCTGAATGTATCAGGTGTTTACCACATGCTGGCCATGAAGGACGTTATCAGCAAACCCCTACAATGCAAGGGGTAAGTGGAGCGCAACAGCAGGTTATGCAGACACAAGGTAGAGGCCGGGGTGTTTCAATTGATGCATTGAAAAAGACAACTCCATGTCACATTTGAGGTAAGTTAGAGTACTGGAAGTGCAAATGTCGAAATGGTGGACAGATTCAGAATGTTGGACATGAACAGTCACAAGGTACAGACTCAACAGATTCACAAACAAAGAAATCAAGCTTTGAATGTGCCCCAAGCCCCGATGCCCCAAATGAATGGCCAGGTTCAGAAATATAATTCAAAACAATGGGTTTAATACGAATGCAGAAATGTTTGTAAATCAGAATTGGTCCCAACAACATTCCTTAATTCTGACAGATGATGCAGACTCGGAGCTGTTGCAATGACGGTGCCTGAGAGGGGAGGAGGAATGCATGCTTGGAGCATCTTTAGAGGTAGACCAAAGTGGTCCCTCTGTGGATGGTAAAGTAAATGGGATGCCTATCTCATTTCTTGTTGATACTGGTGCTACCTGCTCTACTGTAAGAACAGTGGAAGTTCCAAACCTGTCCCTCTCTGGAGAAAGAATCGAAGTCATGGGAGTTGCAAACTAACAATTGTCAAACCTGGTAACAGAATCCATACCTGTGAAAATAGGTTCCTTTGAGGATTTACACAAATCTTTTGTGGGTGATTCAAGTCCAGTGAATTTACGGGGGATGAGATTTGCTGTGCAAACTCAATTGTTCCGTTTACTGTACTCCAAAAGGAATTGAATTTCATACAAATGATGAGGATGTTGTTTTCAAATTGGCTAAACAAAATTCAGAAAATCAAAGATTGTTTCCTTTGCTAACTAGAGAAGACCTGCCCCTGGATTGAGAGACACTGTATTGCCAGAAGTCTTGGACTTTACAGGGAAAGATATTGGTATAATTAAAGGTGTTGCTCCAGTAAAAATCACTGTGAAGCCTAATGCTGAATTTCAGCGAATCCCGCAATATATTTTGAAACAAGAAACAGAAACCATTGCAGGGATTACTCCCTTGATTTATTTGCTGATTGAGCAAGGACTCCTAAAAGGAATAATGGGAGGTCCATGTAACTCTCCGATTATGGGTTTGCAGAAACCTAACGGTAAATAACGGTATTGTTCAGGATTTGTGAAAGATTAATCAGATTGTGGTTTCATGTTGTCCTGTGGTACCGAATCCAGCTGTGATATTATTTCAAATTCCATGTGAGGCTAAATGGTTCTCTGTCATTGATTTGTGCCAAGACATCTTTTCTATGGTTCACTGGTAGAATACCGATGTAACAAACATCGATGTTCTAAATATTGAAAAAAACAATATTGACTGCAAAAATATCGACTATAATACCTTAACAGGTAAGTACAAACATATTGAATCAAAAATATCGAGGTAAAATATATAGATGTAAAAAATATTGATTTAAAAATATATATAAAATAAAATAATATGTAGTTAATATATTAAATATTAATATTATTAACAAAATAAATTACATTTAATATACATGTTAACTAAATATAACAAATATACATAATTTAAAAATATATAAACACAAACATAAAAATGTATACATATACATATATTTACTTAAAAATAATTTATTAACTATTATCTTTATTTAATTTTTAAACTTTAAAATTATATAAAAATTATATATATACATATATATATATATATATATATATCGAAATCCTCCACACTCTCGCAACCTCCTCTCGGCGAAGAGAGAGTAACGGACACCCAGGTGATAGTTTTGGCAAGATGTTTATTTTCTCTCACTCCTCACATCGATATATATATATCAATAATTTAAAATAAAAAACAATTCTATAATAGATTAAAACATTAAACTATTAAAAAAAATAAACTTACATTTCCAAATACAATAAGTGCAACAGTAGGGAAAGTGTTGGATAGCGGAATAATTAAATTTACTATTCCAACTCAAGTGAGTGCAACAGTAGGGAAAGTGTTGGATAGCGGAGGGGTAAAAATTACTATTTCCACTCCAGTGATAGCAACAGTAGGGAAAGTGTTGGAAAGCGGAGGGGAAAAATTTACTATTTCCATTCCAAAGAGTGCAACAGTAGGGAAAGTGTTGGATAGCTGAGGGGTAAAAATTACTATTCCCACTCCAAAGAGTGCAACAGTAGGGAAAGTGTTGGATAGCGGAGGGGTAAAAATTACTATTCCCACTCCAGTGAGTGCAAAAGTAGGGTAAGTGTTTGGATAGCGGAGGGGTAAAAATTACTATTCCCACTCCAAAGAGTGCAACACTAGGGAAAGTGTTGGATAGCGGAGGGGTAAAAATTACTGTTCCCACTCCAGTGAGTGCAAAGAGGGGGCGTGTTTGATAGAGGAGGAATTCAATTTACTATTCCAACTCCTGTGAGTGCAACAGTTGGGAAAATGTTGGATAGCGGAGGGGTAAAAATTACTATTCCCACTCCAGTGAGTGCAACAGTAGGGAAAATGTTGGATAGCGGAGGGGTAAAAATTACTATTCCCACTCCAGTGAGTGCAACAGTAGGGAAAGTGTTGGATAGTGGAGGAGCAAAAAATACTATTCCCACTGCAGTGAGTGCAAAAGTAGGGTAAGTGTTTGATAGCGGAGTAATTCAATTTACTATTCCAACTCCAGTGAGTGCAACAGTAGGGAAAGTGTTGGATAGTGGAGGGGTAAAAATTACTATTCACACTCCAGTGAGTGCAACAGTAGGGAAAGTGGTGGATAGCGGAGGGGCAAAAAGAACTATCCCCACTCCAAAGAGTGCAACAATAGGGAAAGTGTGTATAGCGGAGAGGTAAAAATTACTGTTCCCACTCCAGTGATTGCAACATTAGGGAAAGTATTGGATAGCAGATAACAAAAATTACTTATAACACCTAAACATTTGAAAAAAAAAAACAATAATACAAAATTTTAAAAATCATAAAAATAAATAAACAATATTTAAAATATATAAAATCAAATATATTAAACATATAAAAACACATTATAATATTAATTACATATAACAAAAACCTACAAATAATATATAAAATAAACTAATAAATACATTTATAAACAATAATTATTTAAAAGTAGCAAATATTAACAAACAAAAAAATTATTTAAAACATAAATGTATTTATTTTATTTCCTACCCTATAACACCACACCAATAACAAAACACTTGAAATTTTTTTATTAAATGTATTTCCATAATTAACATAATGAATAATAAATTAAAAACATCTTATTAATAAAAAATAAATAATAAACATTCATTGAGTACACATGCTTTAACACTATAATATCCAAAACGCACACCTAAATTAAACTATAAAATAATAAAACAAAATTAAATATAATTTTTTAAAAGAAAAACTATTACTATTAACAACTAATTAAATAATTAAAAATGTATTTAATACCCACCTTTTACCCCTTTAAAAGTAAAAACAACAAACAAACAATAAACAATTACACAAAATAAATCTCAAATAATTAACAACTATATAATAATTAGGGCTCCCGGTTTTCCGTTTAAACGGATTTTTACATATAAATACAGACGGAAAACAAGTTTTCCTTTATCTGTATTTATATATAAATATGGGAAAATACTAGTACATTTTGCCGCACTGCCACGCTGCCGTGCTCCAGCAGACCAGCCTACAGTAACACAAAACGCTTTTGTTGATGCCCCAGCTCCGCTCCGCCCCTCGAGTGAGGTCTTCATTGACATCAATAGAATCACACCTCCAACCATCTGGTGTCTCCCCCTCCTTAGAGGGTTAAGAGGTGTCAGCCCTGGCTGAGACAGCTTCCCGGGCACACACACAGCCGCACCCAAGTACTTCACAGGTCTTTGAATGACCATTTACTTGTTAATGAGGCTTTGTTGTTCTTTCGCCCCTTCTTAGAGCCCCTGCATCTTCACTCTGCAGATTGCCCGACCACCGCTGGACCATTCACTGACATGTTCAACCTGCTGTGAACAGGAGGAAACCGTCGCATATTTCTCCTCAGAATCGGATAACAACATAAGGAATTGGACATGGCGTTCCGTGTCCATTTCGATTTTCTCTATTCCACAGACAAATTCATAATTGATAGTTTTGGAGAACACCAGCCGGAATCCGCGAGTCTGGCCCCAGGTATCCCCGCACAAAAGCCTGCCAACCTTATAACGAGGGCCTGAGGCGCCCTGGGGGCACACCACACACAACCTAATGCAAAATAGAGGTTGAGACCGTCGTTATGTATGTCTTAGCAGAGCATCCTTGCAAAGCAGGAACACATGAACCATCTCCGCCAGACACAGGTGGCAAGAAGTCGGAGCAAACAGATCGGGGACAGGATTAACAATTCAGTTCCAGTGAGAGATCGAATTTCCATAAGGACTGCAAACTTGCAAACTTTCAAGAACTTTAAAATACACGCCCTCCCAAAACTCTCCTGTGTGCAATAACGAGCCTGGTTTGCTGAGCGGAACTAAGAGAAAAGTGTCCCGAGCTGACAGGGGAAAAACATGCCAGTTTGCTGAAGAATTAGCCCCCCGAAATTTTTATTAGCCCCCACCCCGAAAATACAAACAATAAATACATAACTAAATAAAGCAAGACAGAGTGGTCGCAAAGTGGCCAGCTTGGTTTTATTAACACTCAACACATTAGCGCCACCTTACAGAGTTTGCCAGTGAAGCACTACATTTCTTTTCATTTTGTTTGCTTTTCAAGCAAAAACACTCATTGATTTCTGAATAATGAGTGTAAAAGCGTTAAGTTGTATTCCCTATGAGTGTTTGCTTTTTACCAGTATGTTGTTACGTTTTTTTTCAGGCAGCATATTACTGTAGTCTAGTGCATAATTTGAATTGAATTGCTTCCAGGTGTTTATAGCGGGGCACAATTGGGCTGTAGCTGAAGGCAGTGTGAGTTTCTCTCAGTGGGGCAGTATGGTGTTCAGTGGGGAAGAGGATGTGGCACTCTGCGGATGACAGAAACTGCAAGGCTCTGAGACAAATGGCTTGTCATAGCACTTTTAAGCATATTTGGGACATTCTGCAAATGGCAAAGTCTTCAGATGAATGTATAGTGTTGACCAATAACAACCTAGCGCATGTGTGCATTGTCAATTTAAATAAATGTGGAAAAATACTAGCTGTAGCATCGTCTTTTGCTTGTGGCAAAAATAAATGTGGATAAATACAGAACAAATGCCCAAAAAATAAATATGGATAAATACAGACGGAAATGGCAAAAAAATAAATACCATAAAACCGGGAGCCCTAATAATAATTAATTAAACACAAAATAGTTACCACCCTTTACACCTATAAAAACAACTCACACCTACAGTTTATTACACAATTACAATAATTAATTACCAATTAAATAATTAAAATTAATTAACTACCAATTATTAATTAATTAATAATGAATTACTTTACCCATTTAACACTATAACATCTCAATTAAACAAATAATAATAAATAAAAAATATTCAAAACATTTAATATAATTAAATTATTTCCCACCCTATTCCCCTATAAACCCACAACCCGCTACGGAACCTAAAACGCAAAATTCAAATAAAAAAATATTAATAACTACTAAAAATAATCAATTAATTTTATATAATTAAATTAGTTCCAACCCTATTCCCCTATAATCCCACAACCCGCTACTGAACTAAAAACGCAAAAATCAAATAATTGTTTTTATAACTACTAAAAATGTAACACATATATTAAAAATACAAACAAATCTTATCCAAAAAACATACATCACACACATATAATAGATATATTAAAATACATAACAGTAATAAAAAATAGATATTTTTAACAACTATGGGGCCGATTCCGATCTCGGCCGGTAGGGCTCCGAATCGGATTCGGCTTTACCGGATCCGATTCGGAGCCCTATTTCCCGACCGAATCGTACGTGCGTCCGGGCGAGCGGAGTACGATGTGTGCGCTCGCGAAATCTCCGACCGACTCGTTCGCAGGACCCGACCGCTCTGACCGACTCGCACGGGGACGACTCGCACCGTGCAATGGAGACGTTCCCTGGCCGGGTAAGTACGATGCACACCTCGACCGCTCCGACCGACTCGCGCAGTCCGGCTCCAAGGAGCTGTCGGAGCCGCACTTTGGGGGTCCGTGTCGGACCCCCCTGGAAGCGTAGGCGCGCGAGTCGCACACAGGGGGGACCCATGGGTCCCCCCTACACGTGCATGTACGGCGCGACCCGCATCGATGCGAACACGCTGTAGGGGGCGCCCTTGTTCGCGTCGAGCCCATTGAGTCAATGGGAGCCCGTGTATGCGTCGTACGACTGGCTCCCATTGACTTCAATGGGAGTCCGACCGAATCGAGTCCGATGGCATACGTGCGCATCGTACTCGTTCGGTCGGGCTGCCAGAGTCCGATTCGGTCGGAAATCTCTCCGAGTCCGGCTCGGTAGGAGAGATTTCCGGCCCGAATCGGAATCGGCCCCTATATTTTTAAAATCGATATTTTACACTTCGATAATTTTAACATCGATATTACTTACGTAAATTCGATATTCTTGACCACGAGAATTTGTCTGTCGATATTTCTGACCCACGATGGGCCCGATTCACAAAAGAAATCTGAGACAAAATCCTAAACTTTACAACGTTCGGTATTCACAAAGGGCATTTAGTAGTAGTAAAGTTAGGATTTTGGCTTAAGTTTGTCTTAAGTTTTGGTCTTAAGACATAATCCTAACTTAAGTTTAACTTAAGTTTAACTTAAGTTTAATTTAGGATTTTGTCTTAAGTTTGTCTTAAGTTTTGGTCTTAAGACAAAATCCTAACTTAAGTTTAACTTAAGTTTAACTTAAGACCAAAACTGAAGACAAACTTAAGACAAAATCCTAACTTTACTACTACTAAATGCCTTTTGTGAATACCGAAAGTCGTAAAGTTTAGGATTTTGTCTCAGATTAATTTTGTGAAGCGGGCCCCAATTTTTACCTCGATATTTGTGTAAATTTATATTTTTGATTCAATATTCTGTCTCTGCACCCTTTTCTATTCCTTTGCATGGAGACAGTTAGTTAATTTTTCTTTCCGGTTAAGCAGTTGTGTTATGGCATGGTGCCGAGTCCCACAAGAGTATACAGAAAGCCCCTTTATGTTTAATCAGATCCTAAAGAAAAATCTAGTCTTTGGTGATGCCAAATCATTCTGTTCTTGTTCAGTAGATTGATGACCTGTTGGTAGCATCAAGTACACATCGCCTTACTGAAACATTTGGCTGAGAATGGACATAAAGTGTTCCCATCTAAATTGCAATTTTACAAAAGAGACGTTCTGTATCTTGGACATTATATTGAGAAAGGAACTAGAAAAGTGTCCAAGGATAGAATCAAATTGATTCTAAACCTGAGTTCGCCCAGTACACAAAAGGAAGTCTGGATGTTTCTGGGAATGGTTGGCCATTGTCGTCAATGGATTCCTAATTTTTCCCTGACAGTCAAACCTCTCCAGAGGCTGACACACAAAGATGTGCCCAACCTGGTACCTTGAGATGATGATTGCATGTGCTCTTTTCCTGAACTGCGAGATTGTCTTTGTCGAGCTCCAGCCTTGGGAATGATGACCATTACAAGAGCTTTACTCTGTTCTGCAGTGAGTGTGAAGGTTGTGCATTGTCAGTGCTAGCTCAAATGCATGGTACTGCGCGTAGACCTGTGGCCTACTTTTCAGCTACTTTTCACCCTTTAGCCGCCACTTTGCCTGGATGCTTGAAAGCTGTTGCTGCAGCATGTGTGAGTTTGAAACAAAGTCAGAGTATTGTCATGGGACATCCATTAAAAGTTCATATGCCTCATTCAGTTGTTGTGTTCCTTACTCGTACTCAAACGCAACATCTTACTAGCAGCCGCTTCACTAAGTATGAACAGATTATTTTGGGGGCTGATGAGATGTTCGAATCTAAATCCTGCAACCCTGATTACCCTTCCTGGAAATGAGATTGTGATTGATGAGGCTGATCATAATTGCCTGGATGTGACTGACATGTGTACAAAACCTCGTCCTGGCATGCTTGATACCCCATTGCCTGAATCAGATCAGGTGCTGTTTGTTGATGGAGCCTGTTTGTGAAATGTGGAAGGAAACTCGAAGGCTACATATGCTATTTGCCTGGTTGCAGAAGTGGCTGAAGCTTCATGGTTGCAAGGAGTGTTTTCTGCACAAGTGTACGAGTTGGTAGCCTTGACTCGAGCTTGTAACATCTCTGATCAATTGCGAGTCATCATCTTCAACGACAGTCAGTATGGTTTTGGCTTTGTACATTACTTTGGGCAATTGTGGTCACAGCGGGGGTTCGTGACTGCTTCTTGTGCCCCTATCTGTAATGGAGAGAGTGTGAGAAACCTCTTGTTGTTACTACAATTACCTGCCCAAATTGCCGTGGTGAAGTGTGCTGCCCATCGACAGGGCAATGATTAAGTCACAGTCAGCAACTGCTATGCGGATGAGACTGTGCACTATTGAGCTCTAAATTCTTACACCTTCAACGGAGATCGAATGGGAGAAAACTCTAATTTCACAGATTGCAGACAGTTGCTATCCATGGTAGGCACTTGGGAGGAAGTAAAAGCATTGGAGGATGAAGTGCCAGAAGCTGAGAAACAAGGGTGGATTAGAGCAGGTAGCACTAGGAGACAGGAAGACGAATGTGGGTGTACAGTGATGGAAGACCTGTATTACTGGATAGTTTGCTGCCTTCTATGGCGTGATACTATCATGGTTCTGCACACATCGGAAGAGATGCTATGATGCGCCTCTTTCACCAAACATGGTTTAACCCAAGACTTAGGTCAGTCACAGAAACTATGTCACTGCTGTATGGTATGCCAACAACATAATGCAGGGAAAGAACTCCAGTCACAATGAGTCATGTAGGGACAAGCTGCTGAGACAAGGGATAGTAAGCTGTTTTGGAATACGATTAATGCCCATTTTTTAAAATCTGAAAAGATCCCAGAACTTAACTCCTTTGTAGCCTGTGATGCATGGGTGGAATATTTTCCCAAAATTCTTTATGATAATAAAAACCTGGGCAGAGAAATGGGGACTGCACGAACCTGCAGTTTGCATCCAATCCCACTTAACATCTCCATTGATGAAGTTATTTGTGCTATAAATTCTGGTACTAGTGGAAGGGCCCCAGGACTGGATGGGGTCCTAGTAGATGTTTTTAAGGCATCCAAAGAACTATGGGGACCTACAGTTTTTAACATAGCTGCCGAAAGTAGAATTCCCCAGTCCTGCTAAGCGTCAATAATCATCCCCATTTTTAAAAAAGGTGACAAATCAGATCCTCAATGCTACCGCCCCATTTCCCTCCTGGATTCTTCTGTAATATTGAGGAGCAGGGTTTTGTTACAGAGGTTGGAGGAATGGACCTTGAAAAATTCTATTCTTTCCCCAGTCCAATATGGGTTCAGGATGGACCTGGCAAAAATGGAACAATGCATCAATGTAGACCTGTTACTAGGGAAATATACCAGGGCAAGCCAGGGTCTTTGTAGCTCTGCTTTGTAGATCTTAGCAGCCCGTTTTACCTAGTTAATCATTCTATCTTATGGTCAACCCTAACTAGCCTAGGTGCTCCCATGGCGATAATTTGTTTCTTGGCTTGCCTTTATGCGAATCTATTGAGCAAAGGGCGAATGCACATCAAATTTTCGTGTAGGAAAGGGTATTAGACAGGGATGCGTACTAGCCCCTTTATTGTTTTCCCTTTTTATTAATGGAGTAGATGAAGCCTTGCAGGTGCTTCATGCAGATGTACCCCTCATTACAGGGTGCCTTATTCCGGTGTTGCTATATGCCGATGATGCTGTATTAATATCTAGGACCCCCAGTGGATTGCAAAAATTTAAGGAAGCCTTCAGGGAGTATATGGCATCTAAAACAATGATAATCAACAATTCAAAGTCTTTTACAAAGATATGCGGAAAACAACCAAATAAATGTAGGCCCTTCTATAACGTTGGCTCCCTAATCAATAGAGTGAATTCATTTCGCTATCTGGGGGTCCAGTTTACATGTAATGGCATATGGGTGCAACAGATTGCAAATGCTAAACTTAAAATGAGTAGGAATTGTGGGGAGAATTAAAATGTTTCATGTACTGCAAACTCTACTAAACATCTAATCCAAATTTTATCAGAAGTTTCGAGGTCTGAGTCCAAAGAAACAATGGATTTGAATCTGGTATCACTGAACCACAAATGTATATGTGTATGTATACTTGATGTATTTTCTGTAATACTTGTAGTGTTTCTTATAGTTTTGAATTTACCACATCTGTGTATTCAATTATATATTCATACACCTAGACTTCAAAGCAAAAAAAAGTCTAGGTGTATGAATATATAATTCAATACACATTGAGTATTCTACCATTTATCTTCAGATTCCACATGGGAAGCACCCCCAGTTTGCCCTATTACTGATCGTTGTTTAGCACCCTGAAGAAGGTGTGGGGCCAAACATGTGTGTCTCCACTGAAACGCATGTTTGGCGCATCTCTAGATAGCAATATTAGATTATTGGAATCTATGAAATGTCAATGAATCATGTTTTAAAGAAAATATTTGTTATATATATGTACTTAAAATAATTGAATTTTGAAACTCTTTTTTCTCTCCTTCTTATATCTGTTTGTCCATCAGCGCACTTTGTTGAATATTGTTTTTTGTTTTATTGTTGTCTTGTCTATTTGTTGGCTGTTGATACATGTGAGAATACCTGCTGAATGAATGGGGTGAGAGGTGTATGGGCATTTGATTTTGGGTATAAGTGGGGATATCTCCATGATGCTTAAATATATGGTACATTAATTCCTTGTTATTTATGTAATTTCAGTAATGGTGTACTTGATATGAATAGATATATGTATTTTCATATGATGATTACAATAAATAATTTATATTTTTGATAAAATTCTGGATTAAGGTATTGCTGACCCTTTACATGCTTGATTAATATTGTTGTGATAGATATATACATACACAATAAGACTCCACGATTGTTGTTGAAAACTGTGTTCTCTTGTAGGAAAAGAGTCAGGTGAGGTTTCTTTCTATCGCAGTCACTCAAGCAGCTACTGATACTCCCACACAGATACTTACACACCCACTCACAGGGAAACATCCTTTACCTTGCATGTGTTCCTCCGCAGTGCCATTACCCCGCAGTTTTTACACCACAAAATCTTTTACAATGCAGGGCTTTACACCGCAAACTATTACAACGCATTCCCCAAAGTAAAACCAAGGTGGAGTTAAAATAGTAAATTGCGTCTGATGACATTTCAAATGACATCACTGATGACATTATAAATGACATCATTGTTGACATTACTGATGACATCACTGATGACATCATCTACAGGACCACTTTACCCTCATATACCCTCCCCAACCTCTCCAACACCCACTCACACGCACACAACCATTTGCAAACCCATTCACAGATCAAAACAAGTACTCACACAACCACTCACTCATCCATGGAGTCATTCACACACTCACTCACTCACATAACCACTCATACAACCACTCACTCACCCATACAGCTACTTATACAACCAGTCACTCACCTCTACAGCCAGTGATATAGCCACACACTCACCCATACAGCTACTCACACACCCACTTATTTACTTATACAGCCACTCAAACACCCACTCACTCACCCATACAAACTCTCAACGCAACCACTCACTCATCCAATACAAGCACTCATACACTCACTCACACATACACACAACCACATATATACCCATGTACACATCCATACAAGCGCTCACACATCTGCTCACTCACCCATACAACCATTCACACAGGCACTCATTCTCCAAGACAGTCACTCACACACTAACTCACTTAACCAAACACCCACTCAAACAAAAACTCAATCACCCACAGAGCCAGTTACACACCCACTCACTCATACAGCCATTCAGACACCCACTCATCATCTATGCAATCATTCACACACCTACTCACCCAACCATAAAGCTACTCACACAGACACTTACTCACTCACCCATACAGCCACTGGCACACCCAGTCACTCACCAATTGAGGATGTATGGGTAAGTGAGTGGGTGTGTGTATGAAAGTACCTCTTTTTCAGTTTCACATTGTTTGACACTAAGCATGTAGATGCAAGGTGGTTGGTGGATTCTGCATGGACCTAGGGAAGTTTGTCATGTCTCTTATTTCAATTAGTTTCTTGGGGGACAGTATATTTATTCCTTTCATAACATGTCATGCATTTGGCACAAATGAATTGGCTTCAATGTTCAGTATTAAGTCTGTTTCATGTTATAGTATTTTGTCATGTTGTTTTGTTTGGATTTATGTCACGTCAGGAATTTTGTACTCATTTTTTTAACAATATATCCTAAATGTGAATAGGTAATGCTGTGATAACATCCTACTTGTACTATTTTTTCTCTGTCTAGAGTGGCCTCTGAAGAAGGGACTTCATCCCGAAATACATTTGGCATTTTAATTCCGATTGGAATCAACAGTGGATCAAACCATTGTGCATTGTTTTTAGACTAATGGGCTTGGGTTTATAAGGACAGGATTGGTCTTTGTATTAGTAACAGGTCTAACTACTTTGCTGTTTGAACAAAGATTAAAAGTTGAGACTTCACAATAAGTGTATAATTTTATTTATGCTGTATGATAAACTCAGATGCTGTGCATACTGTGCCCAAGGTACCAGTGGTACTTGGCCTTTTTTTGTTATTCATTTTACATATGTTTGGCAGTACACGATTCAGCGATAATATTTTCAGTAGAAGTGGAACATTAGATAAACATTGCAGTGCACAATACACACACATTCAGTTTCACATAGCCTATGTGCCATGCCCCCACTCACTGCATGAGGTATAGGTAAGTGTTGCGGGACGGAATAAGGTACACGCAGCCCGACTCGTGGCAGTGAGGGTTTTATTTTCCCTAATACACGCCTTCTATTGGAAGCCAGGGTCACAGATTAACAGTTGGTATAAAGTCCGTCTTTCCTTCCTTAGGGGGCGCGTTTCCGTGGGGTCTTGGGTCTTCCTCTCTTCCCGGGGTCGTCTGCAGGGGAATTGCTCCGCGGCCGTATCAGGAAAAGGAGGAAAAAGGGGACGTAAGTGCTGGATAACAGCCTGTCTCGTTTAAGGGTAAAGGAGTGAGGAAGGCACTCGTGATACACTTCTACTGATGCAGTGAGGGTGCACACGACTTAGGGGAGGGAGTGCGAGTGAAAGGGGAAGGGAGCGTACCCCTGGGGTGTATAAAGAAAAGGGGTCCCGTGCTACTTCGCAGGTTTCTCCCTCCTCCCGACCCAGCCCGCGAGGCGGTCCCGTACCTGTGTGAGCCACGCTCCTCCTGGAGCGTGGCTGGGTGAAGCGCGGTGCCGTTGGCCTCCTGGCTCTCCTGGGGCGTCCGATATCCTGACAGCACGGCTCCAATCTTCTCTCCTTACACGACTCTTCTCCTCGTCCCTGGCGTCTTCTCCAACTTCCGCTCTCTCCTCTCCGGTGTAGGCACACACCATCGATGCGGAACTCCAGTCACTTATTGGTCCTGGCGGGACGACGTCATTGAGAGGGGGAGGGGCCTCCTCCTCGAGGCTTTCCCAGTTAAAGAGGTTGCTGCATCCTACCGCTATCTGTTCTTTGGATTGGTAGGATGATGAAGTCCAGTCCTCCGGCTGCAGGGAAACAAGAGGGGAAGATAGGGGTGTCGCGGTCCACCAGTCCGCCATAGTCCCCTCTCCGTCCCGTTCCGACCCCCCCTCGCCACAGTAAGTCACCCCTACTGCCGGCCGTATAGCCCTAAAGCAGGGTTCACTATATCCCATGGTGGACATATCTGCATGAGCAGCTATGACCCTTCACTATATCAAGTCCATTCGTAGATATTGTAAGTGCACAGGGAAGCCATAGAGAATAAATGGGCTGGATACTTGTCAATACGAGTTTCCTAGCTCAATGATGGCTTCACTTCACTCTAAGATGTTTAGTATAAAATATCTTGTCTTAATAAACCCTCACTGATGCCAGGGTTGGATTTATTAATAAATGGACACAGGAAACCCTTTATATAGTCCACCCAAAAAACCTACCAAGCACTGGTGTGGTCTCTGACTGGTCTCAGCCAGCCTGCAACCACAAGACATGTTTCTGACCTCATGGGGTGATGACCAGCACTCTCAGAGGGCAGGAACAAAGCATGGTCTGGGCGGGGGTGCTTCACACCTCCCCCAGGACAGGATGGCCTTCCAAGGTGGGAAGCCTCAAAGGTGATGCCACCCTTGGAAAGTGACCCAGGCAGCTCTAGCTAGTGAAGGATGTCAACCCCCCTTTCCTGCTCCACATTTGATGGAGGGACAGGCGGGAAAATTAGGTGAATTAGGGAGTAGGCCCCCATTCAACCAGCACAACCCCTAAAGTGGGGCTGGCGATGTGGACCCCACTTTTCATTTCCCTTCATCTAGGTTTGTGAGAAAATTAGCTAATTAGGGTCAGGGTAGTGCCACTTCCCACAGGAAGTGGTCACTGAGAGGGTGTAGACACCATAAAGGTGGGTAGCCCTTTTTCTGCTACCTGTCTCCTCCTTTAACGCTCCTAGTTTTAGTATTTAGGTGTCATCCCTGAAGTCAATTTTGATGGACCTAAGAAGAGAAATGGACAAAGAAGAGCTGCTGACCCAGGAATCGATGACCGGCTGCAGAAAATATGGGGTCAAACCCTGCCGGCTGCTTCCAAGACTCAACAATCATGGACTGGTGTCTTGTTATGCAACTGTGAGGCCTCCAAGATCCCTGGAGCATCTCCAGCCTTCAACAAATTGTTGAGAACCTCCCTTGGAGTAGAGGAGTTACTCCCCAGCAGGCTACATGCACTGAACAGCTAAGTCCAGTTTACTCATCTGCTGCTCTCCAGCGACTTCGACGCAGCACCCAAGCAAGAAGAGGTACATCATCTCTGAAGGGTCAGATCTGTCCCCACACCAAATCAGAGGACAAAAGGGCCTACCGGAGCTGTACCATGTCAATACCTGGGGTACCAGATCCCCTACACCGAAGACCAAAAAGAAAGAGTCCAATTTAGACTCCAACAACAGAGGACGCAGACAGCCATTAAGGGACTTTTAGACCCTGCGACATGCTCTGTGAGTGGCCTAGCTGTCCCAGAATCACCTTTGCAACCTGCCTGCCCCTGGCTGCAAGGACCATATCGACGCATGACACTTAGCTACCATATCTGCTTTGCACCTAGTCTGCTTTTCCTGGGTAATGACAAACCCGTGGTTCTGAGGCCCTTGCAACCTTCTCCCTCAAGTTGGACTCCCTAGACTTACCTTTAAGCCTAGCGGTGCAGTGTGGATAGGTGACGCCCTTCTTCATAGTAGGCCTGCTACCAACAATTTCATCCCCGTGCTCCAGCCCAAATCCTGGGCGCTCCCGAACTTCTGCTACTGGAACATTGGACCTAGCCTTGCTACTTACTTGAATCTAGAAGGTGAACCTTGAGAACCCACTGTGTCATTTTCTATACATTTTTCTCTTTTCCCGCCATTAACTTCAATGGTGCTTAATTGCGCACAAAATTGATTCATTTAGTAAACTTGGAAAACTAATAACTTAAAAAGTACTTACCTTAGAACAAAGTTCTTGGTCAGAAAAATTATATAAAAATCAATATAATTTTTAGAAATTAGTCTCAGATTTATTCTTGAGTGTGTGTTTCATTTATTGCCTCTGTGAGTACATCCAGAATTAAGATACGCAGG
Organism: Calotriton arnoldi; assembly: GCA_963921515.1. NCBI lineage: Eukaryota > Metazoa > Chordata > Amphibia > Caudata > Salamandridae > Calotriton > Calotriton arnoldi. The sequence goes on along the minus strand of CAWUFW010008836.1, from coordinate 777,220 downwards.
AGCGGCAGAGTTGGTTCAGTTCAGCGCCAAGACACCTCCGGGTAATCGTGCGCTATAGAAGTTATAATAACATAACATAACATAACATCAAATGCTTAGAACTACCCTCCAATAAGCCCAATTGCTCACCCATACTACCACAAATAGAGCGTTAGTATTATCTACTTTTGCCTCTGTCTACCAATCTGGGTCTCACTGGACTCTCTGCACAGTGTACTTCATTTTAGTGCACTATATAGAGAGCCATCGTCCTACATTGATGGATCAGTGGTGGGGTCTACGACTTTGCTTTTGCTGATACTACTCTGTCAATGAGTGACCACATGAGTAAATCTACAAATTGTCCCTGGCCTAGTTATATTTTTTTCAATTTGCCTAATCTTTCCAAATTTCTAAAATTAACTGCTAGTGCCTTGACTAAGTCCCTGAAACTAAGTGGTTAGAAATGTAAAAGTCTTTTTTCTACAGTTAGGACAAAGTATTTTTGTGTAGGTTTTTTTCTTCTCTCCAAAAGGGTCCCAACTTTAGTAAGAATAATGAGTGATACAGAGAACCAGGATCAGGAGCTCGACCGGACCCCTTATATGGACTTGACCTTTGCCAAGTTAAGGGCTCTCTGTAAAGAATATGGCATCAAAACTAAGCCCGGGCGGAGTTCGCGTAGCAGCGCTACGCGAAACTCCAGGAAGCGGTAAAAAAACTCTGCAATGTTACGCGGAGTTCCACTCCGCATGCTCGCGACACGCTTCTGATGTTCGGCAACGCAGATTGCGTGTTCGGGAGGAAATATCGCGCGAACTTCAGCACGCAGTCGCCAATGGGCGCGGCTATCTTGTTTTTCTACTCTTTGTATGGTTCTGGGGCCTGTTTTTGAATCCTCTCAAATCTTTTCAATCCTTTGTTTCTAAAACTTTTTTTCTGATCTTTTTATTTATTATCTATCCCTTTCTCTTTCTAAGTGTATATTTTGCGTTTTATTTCTACTTTTACTGCGTTTTTTGTACTGTTTTTCTATTACTTGCTTTTTATTATTTTTTACTTCCCTACTTCTTCTCCTGACTTTTTACTTCTACATTTTCTTTTGCGCCCCGCCCCCCCAATACCATTTTTAAAAAGTTTTAAAACTCAGATTCGCCAATAGCTCTAGCCACTGAGTCCAGTCCTTTGGGTTGTCCTCTTCTTGAGAGCCTTTTCAAAAAGTGCCACCAACAAAAAGCCCAACTAGATATTTTACTATTTTTGATAGTATAGGACATACTACTGTCTACTCTACTCTAGTACCCGATTTGTGCTAGTGATGTGTGTGGTGTATGTATGTATTGTATTTTCAATCTTGCTAGATAAAAAAAATATATAGGGGGAGGCGTATATGGCATCTACAAAATGTGTAATGTTTTTTCTAGGCGTACCGACCACCAGTGCCGGGGCCAGCGGCGGGGCAGGTGACACCAGCCAAGAGGGAGCAGATGTGGCAATTGCAGGGGTGGGTGAGCCAGCAGCAGTGGGGGAGGTGGTATGTTATATTCCTTACTTATTGACAATACACACTCGCTGCAAGGGTGTACACTGAACTGTAGAGCGAGACTAAGTTGTTGTGAGCAACGGTTGAAGAAGACACCCTTTACTTAGCATTAGAAATAGCATTAGCGGCGGGAGTTGAGTACCTAATGGACTCTTCTATCTGACTTCAACTCAGCTGGGAAAGTTTTATTATGAAGAAGACTAAGAGTCAGACGACCTTGATGGATGGGTTGAACGAAAAGGGAAAGAAGGATGGAAGGAGGAAGGACGGGTGACATGTAATATGTGACTGGCAGAGAAGGATGCGTGGGTGAAGGAAGGGGGCCCGGGATGAATTGGTGGCTGATAGGAATCGGATGCATGGGTGGTTGAAGGATGGGTGAAAGGTGAAAGAAAGGATGCCTGCCTGGGTGGGTGAAACTGTATGGGTCATAGGAATCCTCCGGGGGGTTTGATGGGTCAAACTCAAAGGCAAGCAAGGACGCAAGGGTGGTGGTTTAAAAAAAATGACAAATGTATGTTGTTGGTGAAATGTTTATTGAGATATTAAGAAGAATGATAGCCATGTTTACTTTGGATGGAGGGATGCCTGGATGGTATTCAATCACAGCATAGGTGGAGACTGTCACTGGATGAAGAGAATGTAAAAGAAAAATAAACCTTGCCAGAGTAGCAAAGCCAAGGGTGAAGATACGAATAAGATTAGAATTAAAAAAATATAATGCTAGAAGAGCAATGGAATGATAAATGGAAAAATCGCTGGGAAGAGAAACAAGGACTGTTTTTTTTCAAGGTTTTTGATTTGTGGTTGTATTTCAGAATACTTGTTTGAGTCACAGTAGTTTTCAAGGACAACATATATATTGTGTATGTATGTGCCCATACCCACCCATTATCAATTGCCTCCCTCCGACTCCGAGGCCCACTCCCTACCTATGTCATTTCAACCGTGTCAGCCGTAGGTGGCCTATCGGCTGAATGGTTACACAATCAATCAATAGTACCTCACGTCGTCCCATATATAATCAGTCAGATCAGATATTGTGAGAATTTGGCCTGGAATATGCTGTCTACTAATTTAAGTGGGCACCTTGCACCAGTCCAAACAACCCTTATGGTGATTTAAGAGGTCAAAGATAACCTTAGAAAGCTATCCAAGTGGTAGCTGTGGAGCGCAGCCTTCAGGCTTAGTCTTGAAGGAATGTTAAGCAGCTTGTTTTACCAGAATGCAACCTTATAGCATTGGTTAAATGAAAGGAGAACCACACAGTAGTTATAAAAATATGTATTTAAATAATATAACACTCTCTAGTACGACACAGTATCTCCTACATGGAGATAATCACAAAGCACACAATACTTAAGCGCAGAAATGACAGTAAAGAGCACTAATACACAATGGGCCCCGGGGGGGACCAAACCATATACTAAAATAGTGGAAAAAGAACCACGACTCGAGTCAAGACAGTGTCGAGAGGTTGTAGAATCGCCGGAAACTCAAGCAACCACCCAAGGTGAGGAAGGAGGGACCCCATGGAGGATGGGTGCAGTGTGGGAACATGACCGCGTGCTCCATTCATTCTATGGGAAAGTCGCGGTTGAAGTTTTAGAGTTTAAGAACCCTTCCCTGTGGACTTCAAAGAAACCCCATGGAAGTTAGGAGGTTGGAGAACCACTCCACCCGTGGATACTGAGGTACCCAAGTTACCTATCCCAGGGTAGCCGGGTGCATAGGTCTGAAGTGGCGTATGAAACCGCCGTCGAACCCAATGGAGGACTTCAAAGAAGAGCCGCTGCAGGAAGGAAGAAAAGTGTCCATTGGAATCCAAAGGTGGATTCTTGTCAAAGCGTACCTGAAAGCAGAGGGGACATAGTCTGGGTCACTCGGGAGTGACCAGGGGCTTGGTAGACGAATGCCCACCGATGTTGGGTGCATCAGGTGCGTTGATGGAGTTCTTGACTCTGCAGCTACGGGGACCAGGAGATGTTGAGGGCAACGAGGAGCTGGATACCAGCTGTCCCACAAAGGATGTCGAGTACTGAGGGGTTGGTGTCTGACGGGAGCACCAACAAGCCTTGGCAAGGGCAACCAACGTGGAAGGTCAAAGATGGATACGATTCAGATCAGCAAGGTCCAGGAGACTCACTACAGCAAGGGGAGTCAGGGCAGGCCTGGAGCAGCCAGGGGAGCCCAAAAAAAGCAAAGTTGACCCTCAAGTGGACCCACAGGCCGGAGGCACAGGAATCGCGAGGGGACCTCAAGCAATTTCACCAAACAGCAGCCCATGGAGCACTTGGCATGAGGAGGCCAGAGTTCTTAGTAGGAAATGGTGGCAGAGGTTGGGGCTACTCAGAGCCCAATGCACTTGTTCGGGAAACACCAACAAGCATATGCATTTGCAAATGTACTCGGTGCACAGGCGTTCGGGTAGTGCAACCCCCACTGGGGATTCACACCTCAAACTTAGTGAGAGGGCAGCTCGGACCTTGTGGGATGGAGAAACCTACCTCCTGTGTTGTTGAAACCTTCGGAGTCCATAGGAGCTCAGGGTCAGCAGCCCAGACAGCAGTGTTGCGGTGCCTGCAAATGCAGGGGAGTGACTCCTTCACTCCAAGGGAGATATCTTTGGTTGTCCTTGATGCTCCACAGGTCCTTCATGGATCCTGTATGGTGCAAGGGCTCAGACGATGCTTCAGATTGAGAGGGAGACGAAGTCTAGTCCAGCTAGTCCACAGTGTCCAGACGGTCGAAGTTCATTGGTTTCTGGTTCAGAATCTTATCCACATCGACTCTAAGGTCCTACAGCCAGGTAAGCCCTTTTGTACCCATGGGAGAGGGTTGGACAGATTCTGGCGACCCTCCCAGGGGAGGGTCTGGACAGTGGGGAGGTTACTCCCATGTCCTTTGTCCAGTTTCGTGCCAGAGCAGGAGCCGACCGGCTCCCAGGACTGGTTTGAACTGGACTATGCACAGGGACACCAAATGTGCCCCTCATGCAGACTTTCGGTCTCTGGCAAGCTCACCCACCCAGCCCTAATACACTAAATCATGTCTGGGAGGTGGTCACACCTCCCTGTGACAGGATGCCTATTGCTCTGCCTTCCCCTGCTCAAGCTTGGCTCAGCAGCAGGAGGGTAGAAATGCATCTCTGGTCAGCAGCAACCATTTTGTGCTGCCCGGGACTAAAAGGCTGCTACCGGGAACACCAGGGACCCAACGAAGCTCACTTCTGAGGGGTGGAATCATACCTCCCACACCGGTTACCGGTGTGGGGGTATGATTCCAACATGTTTGACACCAAACACAATAGGGTTAGTTTCAGCCGTTTTAGAGTTGGTTATCATGCGGTCGCATAATGCCACTCTATATGTCGTAAATGGCTGCCTCACTGACAACTCGGGAGAATGGACTCCATAGGCTGCAGGGGTGTTCTGCTCATGCAGTAGCACCCTCTCACTTAGAACCAAGCACCCTGCTCTCGGGATTGTAAAGGCCTGCTAGAATGGTGACTTATAGGTTTTAAGTGCAATGACCCTTAGATATAGTGAACCTATATTTTAAGTAAGTGGTGCATGCACCAACTTACACAGGCTGGAATGGCAGGCCTGTGGGTTCCATTTTTCATGGCCTCTCCTGGGTGGCATAATACATGCTTCAGCACATGGGAGGCCCTGGGGTACCTATGCCCTGGGTACATGGGTACCATACACTAGGGACTGCCAAGGGTGCCCCAGTATCCAATCTGGAGTGTACCAAAGTACATAGCATAACAGTTTAAGGAGAAAGGGAATAGACTGGGATCCTGATTAGCAGGATTCCAGTCAGACTAGTCAAAAACAGTATTACATCCAGCAAAAAGTGGGGGTAACCATAAAAAGCAGATCCTACTTTCCTACAGATATCATCTGCCTTGTTATAGTAGTCAGGGTGAAAGTGAAATTGAGCAGTTGCCATTGATGTAACAGAGTATGGCCATATTAGAAAAATAAGATAATTGTGTTGTTGTAGACTACAGCTGCCCCACCTGCAGACAGCAGTAAATAAAAATAACGTGAGTCTGGGACACGAGTATGTCTGTCTAGGACACAAGCTGACTGAGCTTGCATGTCTACAAGGTTAATTTAGCTAAACAAGAGAGAGAGAAGAAGAAGACTTGTCTACTCCATAGTACCTAGTAATGCCTGAAACTCCCACAAATGTTAGAGGCCAAGGAAGTGGGAGGATACCACAAATGTTATGCACTGTGCTTGCTAGTGTGGCACTATTACATCCAGCAAAAAGTGGGGGTAACCATAAGAAGGAGATCCTACTTTCCTACAGATATCATCTGCCTTGTTGTAGTAGTCAGGGTGAAAGTAAAATTGAGCAGTTGCCATTGATGTAACAGAGTATGGCCATAATAGAAAAATAAGATAATTGTGTAGTTGTAGACTACAGCTGCCCCACCTGCAGACAGCAGTAAATAAAAATAACGTGAGTCTGGGACACAAGTATGTCTGTCTAGGGCGCAAGCTGACTGAGCTGGCATGTCTACAAGGTTAATTTAGCTAAACAAGAGAGAGAGAAGAAGAAGACTTGTCTACTCCATAGTACCTAGTAATGCCTGAAACTCCCACAAATGTTAGAGGCCAAGGAAGTGGGAGGATACCACAAATGTTATGTACTGTGCTTGCTAGTGCTACTGTGGCACTATAATTTTATGTGTTTAATTAATTTTGTGTTGCTGTTTTGCTGAGTATTGGTTACAATTGTCTTTTTTCTTTCTTGATATAGCTACTCCTTCCCAACCGAAACAACCAAACAGGAAGGAGTTAGCAGCCATGGCCCGGCAACGGAAGCTGGAGGACATCCATATGGAATGTCAGCGGCTGGTGGTTCTGGTAGAGGAGTAGGAGGAGGCGGCAGCAGCTGCAGCCTCCTCCAATGCCCCGGGCCCCAGGCAGGCCCCCCCAGTGCCTCCAGTGGTGCAGGGCCGTGGTCTGGCAGCTGCCCTCCGTACTTCTTCTTTGAACACTGCTGACCACCCTTGTGCATGCAACTGCAAGGCATTTAGGTGCTGCATGCTCATCCGGATGGCGTGCCTAGAGGAGCGGATAAACGCCCTGGAGAGTAACAAGATCCAGCGAGCCCGCCGCTAGAACTCCGTCGCCGTGCCCCTTTCTTAATCTTTTTTTTTGGTGGGTGGTAATTGGGCGTTGGGGAAAAGTTTATGGTTTATGGACATTAGACTCTTATGATGGACATTGGTTGGGGTTAGGGAGAGGGGTGGGTCAGGTGTTGTGGGTTTTTTTCATTAGTTTATTTGTTAGGGGAATAAAATATTTATAGTTTACATATGATGTAAATGTTTTGTGTGGGGGTTACTCTTTTACTTCACACAGGTTCCTTTGCTGCAGCAGGGCCGCAGCCAGTTTTTGATTGAAATAATCTGCCGATAGTGTAACACACTAACAGATAGATGTGGTACCCTCACTTGTGACTTGTCCTACTAGTACTGTCAGTCTCTCCTTCTAGTCTATGCAGTCTGCAACTAAAACCCCTATGGACTGGGAAGGGTGTGGGTGTGTGAATTAATGAATTAATTTCCATATTATTAATTATGCCTCATCCAAAAATTCTTCTCTTACCTCTGATTGATGTTTATTTATACTTAGGCAAAGCGATGGCTTCATGGTGATGGTTTGATTTTCCAAGGTGCCATGGTGGTGGTAGTAGCAGTAGTAGACACTGACAGTAGCATTTGCAAAAAAAGAAAATGAGACAGTCAGTCACCTGAGGGAGACTCGGGAATGAGTTGTAGAAGTACAGTACACAAAAAGATGATAAGCAATGCTAAAGTAAAATAAACCAGAATGCCTGGAGGGCTAGCCTAGTACAAGTTACAAACTGAAGTTGACTCTAGCTATGATGATGAAGCGGACACTCGGCTTCATAACCTTTAGTGCTGGAACTAGGATGATTGATGACTCGATGTTGGAAACCAATTATAATATTATGATAAATTATTTATGTTCCTCTGGAGAAAAAAAATTTGAATATTGAATACTGTGCATGGGTGGGCAATCTAATATTGCCAGTGTGGGCTAAAGTGAAGTATATATACTTAGAGCAGAAGAAGATCCTCTCCCTGCCTTGAGTTAGTGTTGCTTTCACAACATCCGCCCCAGCAAGTGTGTGATCAATAATTGGTGTAAATTTAATTTAGTCACATCTCAATATAAATCACACAGCCCTGAGGAAGAGGGTTAGGTTTTGATGAATGGTTGGGAAGGGGGGTTTGAGGGAAAGTTTGACAAAGACAAACACTACACATGTACAACACACAATCTTGGCAGCCGACCATCATAAATCTGTTAAAGGGGAAAAAGGAAATGCATGCATGATGATGACTTGATGAGTAGTACTAGACTAGTAGTACAGGGTAGCAGTATATTATAAATTATTATTATGCAATTGCCTTGCCTGCCTGCCCCCAGAGAGACCCAAGTTATATACATTTTTATGTTCTGTTGTACCGGGCTTCCTTTTAAAGCTAGCAAAGAAAATGTAAAAATATCTGTAGGAGTCAAATATAAGCAAACATAATAAACAACAACACACACAGTTGTAATGATTAAAGAGAAAAAATGAATCAAATGAAATGATACTATAATTATTGTCAATTTGGGAGTTGCATCTCAGCATTCCTCTTGGTCCTTCCTTCGACTGTCCTTCCGTCAATATTGGGTGCCTGCCTGGTGGATGCGGTTTGGTAAGGTAAGTGTGAGTTGTTTTTCCCAGTATAGCACAGGGTAAAGGCCGGCCTGTAAGTGTAGATGGAAAAACAAAAGGTATATTGAAAAATCAAGGAGAAAATTAAAGTTAAACTGCATAAATTTAGGAGGAGTGCAACAAGAAAACTTTCAGAGGCGACATGGCTAAATCATGTCTACTCTGTTTCCAGCAGTTAGCTCCAACAACAGGAGCAGGCCTGCCCACCCAACCTCCACTTAGCTTAGATTTTGAGCCAGACAGCACTGAGCACACATACACACACACAGCAACATAGCATTTTCCAAATTAAGTAACAAAATCAATGCACCGCTATCAGTCATACCACCACACTCGCCACCACCAGTACACAGACATGTAGGTCTGGTGTTGTTGTTTACCTTCTAGGCCACTTCATGAAACGCCCTGAGTCATTCCATCAATCATCTCCGATCCTACTGACTGACTGCGAGCATGGTATGGTCATGGTGTCCAACTCTGTAGTGTCCAAGTGAGTCCAGAATCAAAAATGCAATGGATCGGCCTGCAGTAGTACAATTTTGTTATTGAACAACAAGAAGGGAAACATTGACTTGAGTCACTTTTTAGTGTGTAGATGACATACTAGTAGACATCATGCACAACAGCACAAACACCAATCACTCAGAGTTAGCGTGCAATGCATGCCATCATTTACCTGTTCTTCCGGGGAAGTCCCTCTAGGCTCGCAAAGGAGGATAGATATATAGTCAAGTTCGTTGGAAGGACTCGAGGCAGGCACACATTTCACATTTGTTGTCCTATTCTCCATTTAATGTCTGGCTTGAGGGAAATGGATTTAGGGCGAGTCAGGACTCGGAGGAGTGGACTTACTTCTTCACTGACTGCACACAGTTGCAACTCCAATCCGGCAATAAAAGAGTAAGACGGTGGTGATGGATTTGTTGTGATTCGAACCAGAAAGACAGTGACACACACAAATAATTAAAGTAAATAATATTCCTTAGCTATATCTTTTTGGGGGGCAACTCGAAAGCCTAGTTGTCAGGGAAGTAGAGCTCGTCCTCAAACTCTGGTGGTTCACCCAGAAGTAAGTCACCTAACACACTACTTCCATGACCTGAGTCGCTGTTATTATCTTCCTGCTGTGCTACTTCAGGTATGGTATAATCCGGTGGTATAAAGTGCTGATTCATTTTGATCATGGTTAATCTCTCCACGTTTTGGGGCGAGAGACTGGTCCTTCTCACTGTCAGAATGGTACCAGCAGCACTGAAAACAGGCTCAGAAGAGACACTTGCGACAGGGCAAGCCATATAGTTTATTGCTATCCTGCTAAGCACTGGCCATTGGAGCATTTTCCCATACCAATACAGCAATGGGTTTTGATCAAAGTAGACCTCTGTTGGGTCATCCAGATAGGCCTGGACCATCCGCTCAATGCTCATGGGTGTTCCGCTTTGCTCTGCCTCTTTTGCCTTTGACTCAGCACTGGACTTAATAAGCCCTGGCTGTAGAAACCATTCCTGTGCCGATTTTGGGCCTGATGCTCCTGTTGTTGTTGTTGTTGGTGTTGTTGTTGGTGTTGTTGATGGTTTTGGCTGCTGTGAGCCAACCGCACTGCCCTCAGGCTCTGAAGTTGAACTTGAAGCCGGCTGCCCTTCAGTACTTGTTGTACCCTGGAGCTGTGGGCCTCTAATTCCTGGCCGTTCTTTTTCTAGCTGACTGGCTTCCACAGCTATCCAAGTTTTGTAGTTGGCAACATCCCCGTCTGAAAAAGGAATGAAAGTGTGCAGTAATGGTTTGTACCGTGGATCTAGAATTGTGGCACAAATGTAATGGTTGGATGACACGATGCCTCTTTGCACCCTTGTATTTTCAGATAAGCGAAGGGTTAAGCTCTCCACCAACTCATATGCTTTTTTCCCTCCACACCTGCGTACAATACAGACACTCCCTTCAGCTGTTCCTGTAACATGTGCAAAAATGGGATAGCTTGGCCCATAGTACAGTCCTCCTTGTTGACTTCACGTGTCAAGACCTTGAAAGGAAGTAGTACCTCTGTCAGGCATTTAACTAGGCCCCATTGGTCCATCTCAATGATCATGCCTTTCACAGTAGCATCCCCTCTTTGCATGTCATATTCATTGATTGGTCTGTACTGCTCAAACAGACTTTCAAGCATGTAATAAGTTGAGTCCCAACGTGTTGGCACCTACTGGATGCGTGCTTTAACTGGCATTCTATTATCACATTGAATGATCCTCAGCTGCTTCCGGGCTTTAAAAGAATGGCTGAAATGTATGCAGATTCTTCTGCAGGTGGTCAGTAAGTTGCTGACTCTGTCTTCTTTTTTCAGAAAGTCTTGAACAATGATGTTAAGTCAGTGCGCCAAACACAGGACCATGAAATAGCCACCATCGGCCATGGCCTCAACTATATTAATGCCATTGTCCGTGGCAACAAAAACAATGTTAAGTCCTCTTGGTCGCAGCTATTCAAAGACCTTGCTGTCAAAGTCTTCCAAAATGTTTGCAGAAGTATGAGATTTCTCCATGGCGAACATGGCTACAGTTGCATGTTTACGAGCGGCATTAAAAATCTCAGCAGTGATAACACCTGCAGATATCTTTTCTCTAACCTCCACAAAAGAGATCCAGTGTGCAGTGATGCACATGTAATCAGTGGCTTGGCAACTGGTCCACATGTCTGTTTTGAGGTGGACAGTGTGAACAGCACTCTGCTGCAAAGCTTGTCCAAGCAATTCCAGCACGTGGTGATGTAATGCTGGAACAGTAACTCTGGCGAAATAGGACCGTCTGGGAACCTTCCATTTCGGGCAGATGGCTGCCACAAATTCAAGAAAACCCACCCCTTCCACAAAAGAAAAAGGGAGGAGGTCCAGCGCTAACATTTTAGCCAGCTTCACATTGTATAAACGTGCCATTGGGTGGTTGCGTTCGGACTGCCCCTCTGACCTAAACATGCTGAGGATGGTAGCCTGGATACTTTTCTTTTCTGGTGTCACTGATGCAGGTGACTACTTGATGCCAGATGTTAGGCTCAATGCACGTTTTTTTGTTGCAGTACTCTCTTGACTGCGACCCCTTGGTGTCTCAGCCTGACTCTTGGGCCATTGCAATGTTGCTGATGATGATGTGGGCGGTACCACTGCACTGCTGGGGACAGACCTGCTTTGTCTAACAGAGAAAATGTCTCCCTCTTGTTCACCTTCCACCGTGATCGGATCTTCTTCTTCATCCCCTCCACCAACAACACGTGCAGTTTTTTGGCCGCTAAGGTGCGCCTCCCACTGGATCAAGTGGTGTTTTCTCAGATGGGTTGTTTGGCCTCCGGTGCAATAGTTTGTACCAAGCTTACCCCGACTAGCACCTTGTCCACAAATGGAGCATATAGCAATGTTCACCTCCTTCCGAAAAGAAGTCCCAAACTGGGGAGGTCAACTTTCTGGTACTGCTGGTGCCACTTGCAATGTCGGATAAACTGGTAGGTGGGCATGACGTTTGACTCTCTGCAGTACCTACTTCTACTGAGGTGGTTGTGGTGGATGTAGGTCGCTGCCAGTGAAATATAGAAGCTGGAGGTGGTGTTGGTGTTAACCTCTGTGTTGGTGGTATCAGTGCCACATCCCTCACAGCAATTTGGGATGGGGTAATGTCGGTCTCCACTGAGGAGGGACTGATGTCCATGATGACTGGCTACTAATCATCCTCCTCTTCTACATCTACCTCCATAACTCTAAGGCTTTCTGGACCCTTCCTTTTCCCTAGCCTTGTCTCGTGACTTGTCTCATTCTCAGACTGAGGTGGCTTCCAAGTGGCGTCTAGATCATCAGAAAGGGGGTTTGCAGAAGAAGTTGATGGACTAACCCTCCATCTCCATTTCCTTGCTGGGGATCTGGGAGACAATGGATCTTCTGAAAGAGTGGCTTGCTCTTCTTCTTCCTCTGCAGGAAGCTCGATCTCCTGAACTGCCCCTACTTCAGGAGGAACAACTACTATTGGGGGTGGTTGCGGCTGTTGTTGCCCACTTATCTGAGTTTCCTGCATTGATTGGGTACTACTTTGCGATAACGATAAGTCAATTTCAACATCACTGCTCGTCGGCGTTCGACTTGTGATTAGACTGGCTGCCTCTGCGACAGACATGGGCTTGGGCCTAGGTTGGTGGTGTGGGTCCACTGATGCGGGGATGTTGCTCCCAGCTTGCTCCCTGGACACCGCTGCTGCAGGCGCAATTTTTGGTTTCCCAAAAAAGGTCTTGGGCGACATACCGGTCTTGGTAAGTGGCAGTGCCTTCTTCTCACTGGCAACTTTCTTACTGGACCTGGTACCTTTCTTTGGGGCCATCTTGAAGATGTCAGCACGCAGTGGCACAAGTTGAGGAGATGTCTTTGGTCACACGTCATGTGACATCGTGCGCAGGCCTTCTGTCTGGCAGTACAATGGGTGATGTTGTCTCCTCCTCTTTTGTGCACCTAAAAGCAAAGAAGCAAGAAGAACAGCATTTATTGTTGCGGTTCAATTACTACTAGTCCATACAAATATAATATAACTTAGTGTGTGGTCACACTTGTTAGAGTTATTAATTAATATTATTAACTGTATTACCTCAGTTATTAAAACAATTAACAATACAGTGTAGCCATTTGTGAGACTTTGACAACAACAAGGGATCTCATGGTATTCTGTAAAGTACACTCAGGAAGAATAGGAAAGAAGAAGAATAACAACAAAAATACAAATGTAACAGACCCGGTTTGGCATTGTGCATCACGTGGGATTCAGCATTCAGGGAGCTGCAGCTGACAATGGATGAAAGCAATAAGCCAAGAGGAACAAAGGAAAAGACATGCAGGCCTATGGCAAAAGCACACTAACTGCCACCACAAAATGGCCGCCAGCCACATGGTCACTCACAACAAGCAGAAGGCCTGGAAAACAATGAACTCAAGCAAGCCTATTTGTACACTGGCTGCCTTCACAAAATGGCCAAACAAAGCAAACACAAGGAGATGATGGACGGAGCACTGAAACTTTTCAGACACTCACCCCCAGTCACAGATCTGGGTTGAATCCATCATAGTTCTTTAGCTCACTTAGCCACCTCACTTCTGACCAAACTATATGCAAATCAGTCTTGACCCTATGCCTCATGGGAACAGTCCAGCCCGAACTGCCAAGCCAGGTCTTCCCTGAACCAGAAACAAGCATCCTGGGACCGGTTTCAGGGTAACACCCCTCATCAGCCAGGCTAGCTTGAATCCAGTGGCAAAGTGAGCAAGGGACCCACATCTGGGCATACCCTGCCAACTTAGGGCGCACGAAGCAAACACAAGTAGATGATGAACAGAGCGCTGAAACTTTTCAGACACTCACCCCTAGTCACAGATCTGGGTTGAATCCATCATTGTTCTTTAGCTCACTTAGCCACCTCAGTTCAGACCAAGCTATATGCAAATCAGTTTTGACCCTGTGCCTCATGGGAACAGTCCAGCCTGAACTGCCAAGCCAGGTCTTCCCTGAACCGGAAACAAGCATCCTGGGACCGGTTTCGGGGTAACACTCCTCATCAGCCAGGCTAGCTTGAATCAAGTGGCAAAGTGAGCAAGGGACCCACGTCTGGGCATACCCTGCCAACTTAGGGCGCACAATGCAAACACAAGGAGATGATGGACGTAGCACTGAAACTTTTCAGACACTCACCCCCAGTCACAGATCTGGGTTGAATCCATCATCGTTCTTTAGCTCACTTAGCCACCTCAGTTCAGACCAAGCTATATGCAAATCAGTGTTGACCCTGTGACTCATGGGAACAGTCCAGTCCGAACTGCCAAGCCAGGTCTTCCCTTAACCGGAAACAAGCATCCTGGGACCGGTTTCGGGGTGACACCCCTCATCAGCCAGGCTAGCTTGAATCCAGTGGCAAAGTGAGCAAGGGACCCACGTCTGGGCATACCCTGCCAACTTAGGGCGAACAAAGCAAACACAAGGAGATGATGGACGGAGCACTTAAATGGCCGCCAGCCACATGCCCAGGCCACAACAACAAGAAAGGGAAGACAGACAATGCGGGCCTATGGCAAAAGCACACTGGCTGCCTTCACAAAATGGCCGACAGCCACATGGCCAGTCTACCACAACAAGAAGCAATAAGCCAAGAGGAACAAAGGAAAGACATGCAGGCCTATGGCAAAAGCACACTAACTACCACCACAAAATGGCCACCAGCCACATGGTCACTCACAACAAGCAGGAGGCCTGGAAAACAATGAACTCAAGCAGGCCTATATGGACACAGACTTTACAAAATGGCCCCTGGCCACACGGGGAGGCTCAGCCAAGGCAAATGCTGGCCCACTATTACAAACACACTAACACACTGGCCAGACAAAGGAGGCATGCTAAACAACACAGCTTTAATGCAACAATGTCAAAACGAAAATCCACAGGGCTAAATAAGGCTTGCAAGTTACACAACAACCACACACATCCAACAAATACATTTATTTAACACACATGAAAAAAAGTGAAATACAAAAAAAACCCACATTATGCATTTCAATCCAAAGCCATCCATGCCCTTAATGATGTTTAAATTCAACAGACCCCACAGAAACAGCTGTTTCATGCACCTATGAGTAGCTCTGGACCTGCTGGCTGAAAGGCCTATTGGCAGACTACTGGGCTAGTGAATTAAATAAATATTGCAAATTGATTTCAAAAGTTGGAGAAAATGTAGTGAACTGTGCAACATGTTTCCTTTATAAAAGAAGAAAAACTACTTACAAAGAAACAACTAGGCCCCTACTGAAACTACAGGCCAACCACCACAATAAATTTGAAAAAAACGATCAAAAGTACAAAAAAATGTAGGTGCAATTCCCCAATCAAACAAACAACACCAATTTTCAAACTTACTAGTGAAATCTCAAATTCAAAAGTCCTCAAATCCAATGACATATATGATGCAGCAGACACAAAGAGTGATCCTTCCAGCTCCAAATCCAAATGAAAAGTGAACAGGAGATGGACAAAGCACTGGTAGGAGCCTGCTGGACGAGGAAGTTAGAGACTCTGGGGCACTTCCTTCCTCTTAAAAAAAAAGTAAAAAAAGAAAAAGGACTCATTGCACAAAAAAGTACAGCCAAATGTCAATTTGAGGAGTTTTTTTAATCCAATGGTCATTTCAAGAAGGTTTTGATGCTGCTCGGGATAGAACCTTCTCCAGATTGCAGATTCTGCTTGTTCAGGATCGCGTTCTTCACAAAACGTCCACCGGAAGTCCGATGGCGCGCCCGAATGACGTGTTCGCGATCGCAAACTCTCGCGGGACCGTACGGCCAGCAACCAAATCTCGTGGAGCTCGCGAATGGATGAGAAATCTCGTTGGTGATTGTAGGCACCTGGTAAGTCGCTCCCACGCACGCGAAAATGCATTTTGGGCACGCGAACACAAAAAAAACCTCTGCTCCGTTGGGGAGCTTTCCGGCAACTCCGCGTTCAACGCGTAACGCGGAGTTCCCAAAAATATGCAAACTCCGCGAGCGGAGCTGAGTTTTACACCCAGGGTTAATCAAAAATGGCTCTCACGCTACCATAGATAACCTTATGAGGCATTTGGCAGCATTTGAGAGATATAATCCTGATATAGTAGCTGCATCCTAAGAGTCACAGAATACTGATGACCTGCCTAAGAGGTGATAGAAACCCTCCAGTCAGAAACAGAGGATAAGCTCTCAGAAGAGGACCTCATGCTAGACAGATTGGCCCGGAGGTTCAACTTAGAAGCTCAACTCTTGGACATAGAAAGACATAGAGAAGAGATGGGCCAAGGACCTATCTCCGGAGGTAGCAATTTTGTAACTAGGGAGAGAGAAGATTCTTTTGACTCCAAGCTCCCCAGAGGGATTATCCCTAAATATTCAGATGTTGATGACATCACCAAATGGTTTACTGCTTTTGAGAGAGCCTGCATAGCCAGGAAGGTAGCCAAAAAGAATTGGGCTTCTCTCTTGTTGGAACTATTCTCAGGTAAATGAGGGATATACACCTGACATTGAATGAGAAAGATGCTGACTCCTATGAGCTCATGAAGAGTACCCTGACTGAGGGCTTTGGACTCATAATTGAGGAATACAGGATTAAATTCAGAGAGACTGGAAAAATCCAGAGTCAGTCCTGGTTTGAATTTGTAGACGTTTCAGTGAAAACACTAGGTGGTTGGTTAACAGTTAGCAAAGTGCATGACTATGAAGAACTTTACAGTTGAATTATGAAAGGGCATCTTCTGAGCTATTGTTACAATGAGAAGCTACATCAGCACCTGGTAGATATAGGTCTACTTTCTCCTCAAAGGTTGGGGAAGAAAGCAGACCACTGGGTCAAAACAAGGGTTGTTATGTAGTTCCTATAAATCTATGTAGGATCTGCGCGTTTAGGCAACATAAACTAAGGGATTGGTGTCCAGACTGATTCCAGACACCCCCAAAGGATATGTTAGTCTGTTAGTCCAGCTAGCTCACAGTGCCACTACTAGCCCCTCTTACCAAGGAGTGAATAGCTTCTGGCGACTATCAAATATGAGCTAGTGAGTAAATTTGGAGTAAGTGCATGAATAGATGTCAAGTTTTTTCGTGTGGGATACACTGTGATAAACGGCCACATATCATCTATATAGCCCATTCCTTTCCCTGTGGCGCTCTCTATCATTTTACCCAACTTCTACTTACTGACAGGATAATATGAATATCCGCATTTCATACGTGAGGTGTGTGACGTGGTATCTTATTTATTATTCCTCTTTGGAGTCATGGTAGAAAGAGAAATGCATTTGGACAGGAGCAGGGCCATTGGAATAAAAAGGAGACCATTATCAACTACAGCTGCCCCAGCTGTAGACAGTAACAACATACCCAGCACTTGTACTCCATAGTGCATAACACCTTGCTCATTAATGAGAGATCATTTATCTTTCCCCTCAAAGTGTCTGTTTATGGAGGCTGCATCCAAACTGGCTTCATAAAGGGCCACTACTGCTATACAATGGGCCACATGGCTAACGCGTGCTGTCTAAAAATGTACCACCATCAGAATGGGATAGTACTGGGACAGCCCCCACAGAGCAT
The DNA here is from genome assembly GCA_963921515.1 of Calotriton arnoldi. Lineage (NCBI taxonomy): Eukaryota > Metazoa > Chordata > Amphibia > Caudata > Salamandridae > Calotriton > Calotriton arnoldi. The sequence continues at coordinate 759,800 of CAWUFW010008836.1, read as the reverse complement.
GACCAAGAAACCAAGCTCAGAACAACGCACATGAATCTCTGCTGGGTGGTTGACCGAACACAAGACAATCGCAGCAACAGACAGGGAGTTCAGTTCAGCAGGGACTGGACCCACAGCCACGGCAAGGTGGGGTGACTGTCTGGGGTGGCACTGCCCTAGCACAATGACAGGGTACAAACATGCCATAATTCCAAAACCATACCCCAAAATGACTTATCCCCTTCACACCACTTCCAGTCACATTTCCTTACCTGCCTTCACAATCAGCCTTTGGGACGGCCATGCTATGTCTACTGGGAATCTACATAGAGTTCGCCATCCGGGTGCCCACAGGGGGCACAGGGCTCCCACTACTGTTGATCCCCTGAGAAAGGGTTGGGTGGACAGTCTGACGAGGGAGCAGGGCAGGCCTCCAGCTAGTGCTTAGAAGCAGGTGCACAGGACCTCTGACCCAATTCCAACTTTGGGCGGACTACGTATGTCTCAACCGCCTCAGGATTTAATGCCAAACAGAGGTCCTCCTTTAGTTCCAAAATGAAAAGAATGCTCCAGCATCAGCGTTGGGAGTCGGTTTCCTCAACAAGCAGAGTGCAGCAATGACCGCAATGGCAGCAGTATCTTGAAAACCCCAAAGAAATCCAGTTCACATGACTCTAGTCAATAGGAAAATTCATCAAATTCATTAGCGCCATCTCCATCAGGCCGTGCACACAAAGTCCCACCGAGACCCTTGACTCTTGCAGAGAAAACGCTGCAATCAAACAAAGTTCAAGGCATTTTTTCTGCAGGTTCCAACACGGGTTAGCACACAACCTTCTTGCCACTTTGAGAATCCCTTGTTAAAATTAGCAACACAAAAAAAACCCACAGGTAGCCCCCCCACTAGGACCCAAACAAAATAGCCTAAAAACAGCCCAAAGATCCTCAGTCCTTCCAGAAGAAGGGTGTAGTCCAGCAAAACAGCCTAATTAGGGAAAAACTTGCTACCACATATTGTGCAGAGACCCAAGGGACAGACATGTGTCCATGGAAACATTAACCTAAAATTAAAACACCCCCTTCCCTTCACAATTGCACACAACACATGGAGATCAAAAGTCCACCCCTGACCCGATCGAAACGTCACACCTTTAAATGGAGCAGCCCTCTGCTCCCACTGTAGCTAAGAGAAGGGGGTAACATAAAATACAAAGAACAACTCTTAAAACATTTTTAAAATCATAATTATCCTAAAATCTTAGCACTTCCATTCCAGTACCCCATTAGAAAAATATGATCACAGTTAAACCATTGAGAGTATCAGCAAAATGCAAATGCAGGTGTTTACCAGACAACTGCCTAACTATGTATTTTTTCCAAGTTAATCTACAACCCACAGCTCTTATTATACAGGTCTGTGATCGAGCTGAAAGTGCACCAACGCTGCCAGGGCCCGCCATCCCTTCGACAAAAGCTTTCAAAAGGGCTTTATTTCACAAGGCCAATCACTCAAGTAATACAAGATACATTGGGGCATATTCTCAAGGAGCTATCGCCGAGTTAACGGCACCTTATTGCAGCCAAATCTGCGATAAATTTATCACCCCATTCCCAAGCTGGTGCTAACAGCCCATAACACCAGTTTACCTGTGATAGCAGTCGCAAAAAACATCGCCACAGAGGAGCCCGGCAACTAACGCTAATGATATGCAGAGTAGGCATTCCCGTGCCAAAAGCCGCGACAACACCACTTCACAACATTCTCAACGACCAGCCAGATCGGCGATAAGATCACAAAACATGCGCTGAGGCGCGTTAGCAGCAGGAAACTAACACCTGCTCCTACCTAGAGTAAAGTCGGACGACAACCAGCACCAGACAAGGGAGCACAGCCCATAGCCACACATGAAGAACAACAGATGCCCTGGAGCAACCCATCATGCAGGCCTGAGCCCCAATAGGTCTACAACACCCACTGCCACCACCCCCAGGACTCCACCACCCCACCCCCTCCCCCCGGGGCCCTACCCCGGGCACCCCCCACACCCTCCCAATGGACAAAGATATTGCACATCAACTCCATGAAATCATGAACCAAACAAATTGCCTGAAGTCGCACAATCACAACACCCAACATACATGTGTGGCCAGAAAAAGGGAAATCATACACCCATATCAAAATATCCAAACAATATGTTTATTACAGAACAAACCAAAAAAACAATTCTGAAGAGGCATGGCGGGTCGTCTCAGGACATTCTGTAAGTCACAGCCTGCAAAACAGAAATCTGGATCAGAAGGTGTGCCATGCGCCCATCAAAGTACAGAGAGAGAGAGCGAAAGAGAGGAAGAGAGAGGGAGAGAGAAAGAGAGAGGGAGGGAGAGAGAAAGAGAGAGGGAGAGAGGGAGAGAGGGAGAGAGAAGGAGAGAGGGAGAGAGAAAGAGAGAGGGAAAGAGGGAGAGAGGGAGAGAGAAAGAGAGGGGGAGAGAAAGAGAGAGGGAGAGAGAAAGAGAGAGGGAGAGAGTGCCGACACTGCGGACATAGGCATCACTGCTCACCTGCTGCCACTGGTGTGTCTCCAACCACGTGCCGGTATTCACAGCAGTCCCCCAGGTCCGTCATCTGAAACAGTTTCCAGAGACATGAATGGCAGAGTCCATACAGTTGCACACGCCATCATCGTTTGCCCGCCCCTGTGCACACAGGCTGCTGCACCCCAGCCCCTTCCGCCGCCCAGTGGTGATTGCCCGCCCCTGCGCAACCAGGCCTCACTGCTCACCTTCCACCACCGGCGTGTCTCCAAGAGGGCCCACCATGTTCCGGAGGGATCTCCAAGCCCGGTGCCCACGACCATGGCACCCTCCACATCATGCAGCCCGCACCGCGGGCCACCAGGTCACACACCTGACTCTGGGTCTTGATTTTGCAATGGCAGAGACCACATCAGTGCACACGGCATCATCGCAGGCTGCACACCTGCTCAGCGCTTGAGGTGCCACTAACTCTGTGAAGCGCAATGCAACGCCACGTGGCGGGAGGGCCGCACTGCCCACTGGCCCAGGCCTACACTGCGGTCCAGCAGGGCTCACACTAATCCTTGCCAGTCCGGACCACCAGGACAGTGCATCATTGCAGGCTGCACACCCGCTCAGCACTTTAGGTGCCCCTATCTCACTGCACCGCAAGACACCGTCCCGTGGCGGGGTGCCTGGGCCTGCCGCAGTGTATCCGGTGCCACCAAGTCTGTGCACCGCTAGCCATGGACCCTTAATGATTGAGTCCCGTTGTGCGGACGCCATCATGTCACCCCCGGCACTGGGCAATGTGAGGTGGCAGGGCCCTAGGCCCTCATGCACACATGAGAACTACACGGAGACACCCAGGCAGGGAGAGTGGAAATGGCGTCCAGCACGTGCGCCAGGCCCTTTTCATTGCCAGGGTCACATGTCCTGTGACGCCAGTGCTGGATGGGTGTGATGTGGGTGTACTCAGCTGTGAGGGAGTGGCTGTGGCATGCTGACAACTAGACCTGTGAGCTGCAGATCCCCACAGTGGAGACCTGGGACATGTAGCGTTGTCGTCCCTCCCTGTGTGCGTAATTGGAGTGGGTTGTCCTGGCGTATGCCAGTCCAGCGTAACGGTGTGAACAATGACCCCGGGGCTCTGGGCGTGGTTCCGCCCTGGGCTGGACAAGGAAGTGGCCAATGGATGTGTCTCCGTTGTAGTGTCGGCACCACACGGACTGGAATTGGCAATCTGTCACCCTGTGACAATAGTCCCACAACATGGGCAACATGGACGTAAGGGGGAATCACTGACCGTACATTCATCCATACTTCCACACTTGAAAGATCATAGACATGACACATCTGTGTGGATATGAATGTTTATTACACATTCAAGGGAGTGTTGCAGCTGGAGCAGTACAGGGCCATGCCAACCCCACTTCACATTGTCAGCCCGTGGAGGGCCAGCCAGAGTCCTTCAGGGAATGGCAGGTACATCAGGAGAGGAGGAGTTCAGTCCACAGTCTGATAGCTGTGTCATTGGTGACCAAACAGAATATGGCAGTCCATGTAGAGGTACAAGGTGAGTGTCGCAGAGTGCATCGGGGGACAATGGAAGGTGATGATGCAGAGGGCAGAACCAAGCAGAAACAGGCCACATGGCAGAGATGAATGCTACTGCGTCCTCCTGACCATGAGGGCTGATTCATCCGCATCTTCGTCCTCTGCTGTTGCATGTGCCTCACATGTGGGTGGTGGTGTACTGTCTCCAGCACTGTGTGGCACAGACACATCAGGGGCCGGAGATGTGGATGGGGTGGTAGCAGCAGCATGCATCAGCGCCAGGCCTTGTGGCAGCAATGCCATGAGGAGGGTCTTTAGGGCATTGAGGGACCCAGCTACCTCTCGCTGGTGTGCAGCCGTGGCAGCCGCTCTTTCCACCTGAGTCCGCTCCATGTTCTCCATGATCCTCCGCATGTGTCCCAACTCCCGGGCAAGATCGCTGGAGGCACTCTGGCTAGACAGTCGTTCTTGTCGCAGAGTCAGGACTCTGGCGATGTCAGCCATGGTCCGTTGGAGAGCATGGAGCGGACTGTGGGTGTCCGTTAGGGACTGTGAGTGGTCCCTGATGGGACTTAGACACCCACATATGGCGTCTAGTTTGGCTGTCATGCGGTCGAAACCCACCTGCACCTGTTCAGCCAGCTTCTCCTGGCACCCCAACACACGGCGTTGGAAGGCCATGTGTTCGTCGTGGGGGTCCTGGGAGGCAGCCGTGGTGGTGGTTGCTGCCTGCTGTGTGTGCTGTGTAGGGGGGCTCCTCGTGGCAGCTGGGCTGCCCTGATCCTGGAAGTGGGCTGTGGAGGCTCTCCACAAGCTGTTCAAGGGCATCTGAGTCGAAGGTGTGGTGGTCCTCTTCGTCATCAGAGAAGAGAGTTTTGGACTGCTATGCAGGAGGTGTTGGATTTCCCCCTGCAATGTGAAGGGGAGATGCAGTTTAACATCGTGTACACATGTATGTTGACGCATTGTACATGTCTGCATTCAGACTGCATGACAGTGTACATTGTGACTGTTTGGGGGAAGCTGCCTATTTGATGCGGGACAGTGGACATTCCGACTACATCACGGATGTGAGTTTGTACTTGTACATTGTCAACTCACATTTCCCTGCAGTGCCATATGCGATTGGCCAGTTTCTACGCACATGCGACACCTGTTGTGTCCTCTGTTCTGTTGTGGACGTGTTGCGGTTTGTACCTCCTCGTTGTCAATGTTGATGTGCTCTGCATGTTATGTGTGTGTGCCGCATTTTGGGGGAGTCACCCCTGCAGCTCTGATTTAGCTGCCCTTCTCCCTTCCATGCGGTGTGCCTCTGGGTTCTGTGCTTATGCAGTGCTGACATGTTGCATACCTGTGTGCATTGGTCTCTTGGTGGGAGTTGTGGGTCTGGGGCATGTTTTGTCCACAGATGTGCAATGCTTAATTGTGCATGTGTGCCATTGTGCCCATCTCCTCCCGTCCCCCCAGTCCCTGGTGGTTACTCACCCTGTTGCTGTTGTGTCCGGTCATGTTGAGCAGTGTCCGGTCCCCCGACTCCTGCCACCGTCTCCCCACCGATGACTGTGGAGACCATTTCCTCCATCTCGTCCAGCTCCTCCTGTGGCGCTGGACTGCCACCTCCAGTCTGCATTGCCGCCTTCCGGTTGTTTGCGAGTTTCAGCTTAGTTTTGCGCTTCACATCATTCCAGCGCCTCTTGACCTCGTCCATTGTCCTCTTCAGCACTCCGACTGCATTCACCTTGTCCACGATGGTCTGCCATATTCCATTTTTAGTTGCTAGTGACACAGTGGAGGTGACGAACAGTGATTGATGGTGTTCTATCACCTCCGTTATCAGGATCCTGTTTTCCTGCGGACTGAACTTTGTCTTCCTCTTCTTCTTGTCCTTGCCCTTCCCTGACCCCGGGGTCCCAGGCTGGTCCTCCGTGGGGCTTGTGGGGTTCTGGTTGTCCTCTGTACTTGCTCCGGCTGCCTCCATTGTGCTTCGCTGTTGTTTGGCTTTTGTTTGTATGTTTTCTTCTACTTTTATGGTGCATTTTCCCGCATGACGCATGGGAATTGCAGGCCTGTGGCTGGTTTTCGTAGATTTTTGTATCGCGATTGGCGTCATCGCTACTATTTTCGCGTTGGGGTTTCGCGTTTTTGCAGCATCGCGTTGTTTTTAACGCGTTCATTTGACGCGTTGTCCTGTGACTATCGCATGGTACCGCCGTGTTGTGAATACCACGTTAACACAGAGTTGTTTTCCCGCGATGGACTGCGATGTGTGGGGTTGCGTTAAGCTACACTTGCGGTAGTTATCACACGTTCTTGAGAATATGCCCCATTGACTTTGACAACAACTTTAAGAAAGACATTTTTTGCACTGCACAAAGACATGATACCTCTGGGCACCCAGATGACAGACATCTCACACGAAGACGACCCTACAGCCTACAAATGCTTTTTAAGTTATTTATTTTTGTATTTCTGTACACGCTCCGTTTAGCCGGACATATGCTCATCATCATCAAAATACTTTATTTCGGCCTATAAGGCCATAAAAGTAGGAAAACAATAAAATACAGTACATACGTAGCAGATTTTTTTTTAAATACGCTCATCCGTTACTCACTACAGTGCATCAATATACATCTGTTTTGTTGGAATTCACATTGAATTTAAATGAGTCCCACAGAATGGTCTTGACGATCTAAAGGCTAACCTATTATCTTGCTATCATGTAAAGTGCTTGTGCAGTTTATGAGCAGCAAAATACTATTTTTTTTGTAGCAAACATCGATTTCTGGAAAGGTGCATATACAATGAATATGCAATAGCGCAGTTGTTGCAATAGTCTATTATGCTCGACCATCAGCGTAAATTAATTTATGTCCAGAAAAATACAAAAATTAATAAAGTTTACATGTTCTTAAAAGTAAGTTCAATAAAATGTCTATGTAAAACTGGATCTATCAATTCAAAAGATCATCAAGATATTGCTAAAAATATAAAAGCTTATAAAATACACGGCAGCTAAAAGTACTTTAGTATTTACACAGAAGACTAGCTATTTCACTTTCGATACCATATAGTCTTGGACAGTTACCTTCCCTGTGTATCTACCCCACTGCATTAATTGCTTCGGCATCTTCAGAGCCTTTCAGGTCACCCTTTCCAGTGTTAGAAAGTTATAATCTTACTGAATAGTAATTCGGTATCAGTATGGTGCGTGATTAAGGTATCTGGTCCCCTTGGATTTTACATTACAATCAATGAGGAGGGAAGGAGAAGCTGTGATCCATTCGGCTTCCAATGGTTAGTACAAAAATCAAAGAGGGGGGAGAATGGACCACTTGTCCTGTATAACCAGGGTCTTTGTTCGTGTGTGAACCGTCATAAAAAACCCTCATATATGTACACAGGCGATTGGCGGTATATCTTGATTCTCCGCCTTAGTGTACTGTTACAGCATCATCATTGGGTCTTTATTTTGTAAATATGCTGACCTCCACCTGGAGGAAGACCAACTGGTTTGTCAGTAGTGGCCAGAAATGAGAACAGAGGGTGTGTGCGTGCTCTGGTATCGTGAGTTAAAATTCCCTACAGCACTTTATCACAAGTTTTTATTGGGGAAATTGTGATGTGGGAAATTAAAAAGGATAGTGGTGCGTGTGTAGATCCAGTTACTAATCCAACGCACTAATATTGGTCAACATGTTTCAGCCTCGTGGCAAACTCTAGAGGCTTTCGTCAGGACCGAGGTGTGCTTTAAGGGCGCATTGTGGCTCTTAAAAGATTGGTAAAATTTACCATCCTTGTAGTGTTAAGTCAGACCTGTAGTATCTGTACCTTATTTTTGCCGTGCTAGGTCTCCTCGGGGTACCGATGAGCTAAAGGAAACCCGATTTGGTTTGTGCAAGTCACTCGCTTGTTCTAGCTCTGTGCGCGGTAAATTTTACCAATCTTTTAAGAGCCACAATGCGCCAATTAACAAGGTTAATTGGTACACATGGTTGGAGGGGAAGGGGCAACCCCTAATTGTATGGAAACTTAAACTGCTGTTTCAGATGCAAAGGAACCATATTGGTGGGCAAAAACTAAAACTGTGACGTGATACTGCATGTACCAGACCTGCAATGGGGCACTTCCACAGTAATGGTCATCTACTGGCAGTGCAGTGAGTGACCTTGCCTACACCCAGCTCATCTCCAGGTGGCAGGGCCTCTGCAGCCTTGTGATCATACACGCCCCTACCCTGGTCATCCCTGGCGAAGATCTCTCTGAGTCATCTCAATATGTGGTACAGAAGAAAACAGCTCTGTTGCATCAGACTGGAAGGAAAAGAACTGCTGATTATTTTGGCTGGGCTCAGTACAAGGACATTCCAGAAGAATTGAGACTGTTCACAGAGACTCAAGTAAACACTGGAGGGTCAATGCCCCTCTTCATCATGCAAACAAAGGCAAACATCCACTGGTTGCAAATAACCAGGTGGGGGTTGCTGAAGATGAATAATGATACTTAGCTCAGCCTAAACGCTATCAAGGATATACTGAGAGCCATCCGCCTTATGGTTACGCAACATCAGTACTTATTGGACTTGATGACAGCGATGGGGGTGGGGTGTGTGCTAAGATTGATGCTTCCTGTCGCACTTTTATTCCTTGAAATAATATGGATAATGGGACATTAGCTCGTGCCATCCATGAACTGCATCTTCTGCAAACCGACATGAAGAAGGAGGGAGATGCCCTAAAGCAGGACTGGCTGCATAATATTTTTTTGTGGATTTCATTACGGGTGTCCAAATTATTCACATCACTAATGATGTTTTTCATTATTGTACTTCTGTTATGTGGTTTCCTACTGTAAACTAAGCCTGGGCTATGCAAATTGCATAGCTGTGTGCTTGACTGCACCGTACAATAATTACCAAAGGCATCTTGCACAGTGCAAGTTAAGATAAAATAAATATCTTTGTCTTTATATGCTAAAAATGCATATAGTTATTTCACAAAAGCGAAAATGATAAAATAACAAGCAGTGAGAGAGGTGATGATTTTGGGATCCTCCCTAACCTAGGGAGAGAACCAAGCAGATGCCTTGAAAACAAAAAGCACATCTTTTGAACGATTCGGTGGTGGTCCCATCCTCTTAGGACCACCCCAACCACAGTTATTGGCAAAAATACAATCCCAACCAAAGGCCCTGCAAAGCATTATGGGACGAGATTAGCAGTGGGCAGTGAATATTATAGTATCCAATATCAAAATAATTCTACAAAGAGCTGCAGTTCCACTAGTCGTTACTAGATGTTCCTCACGAGTCAAATGCAAAAGCATTGAAATTATTAATACTTCAAGCTGCAGTTCCACTAGTCGTTACTAGATGTCCCTCACGAGTCAAATGCAAAAGCTTCATGAAAGGGTTTCAATGCTTTTGCATTTGACTCGTGAGGGACATCTAGTAACGACTAGTGGAACTGCAGCTTGATGTATTAATAATTTCAATGCTTTTGCATTTGACTCGTGAGGAACATCTAGTAACGACTAGTTGAACTGCAGCTCTTTGTAGAATTATTTTGATATTGGACACTATAATATTCACTGCCCACTGCTAATCTCGTCCCATAATGCTTTGCAGGGCCTTTGGTTGGGATTGTATTTATGCCCATAACTGTGCTTGGGGTGGTCCTAGGAGGAAGGGACCACCACTGAATCGTTCACATGATATGCTTTTTGTGTTCAAGGCATCTGCTTGGTCCTCACCCTAGGTTAGGGGGGACCCCAAAATCCTCACCTCTCTCATTGCATGATATTTTATTGTCAAAGTTCACTTTTGTGAATTGGTTATATGCATTTTACTATAGAAAATTGCTTAAACCCGCAGTCCTCAAATTAGGTAGTATGCACATAGCTAGGGAAAAAGTAACAGGCATTATACACACATTCAAATAATGATATATGACAAGGATAGAGTAGTTGAAGAATCAACTAGAGGGGGCAATGTTGGAATGGGTAAATACAATGTTAATGAATACAATGATATGTTCAGGCCTGACAACGGCAATAACAATAAATGCATTGTCCATGTATACTATAAACTGTGCTTGCATAACCGTGTCAATACCCATAAATGCAATGTCAATGTATGCCCTATTCTATGCCCACCCAACGGTGTTGATACTGGCAGTAACAATGTCAATGTATACCATAACCCATGCATGAATGACAATGTTGTTGCCAGTAGAAACAATGTTGATGTATGCTATGACCTGGCAAGCATGACTGTGTCAATATCAGTAAAGATAATGTCATTCTACACTATGTCAACTATCTGCACAATGTTGAGAATGTCAATAAAAATTATACCAGTGACTGCCATATTATTCTCCGGAGTTCCAACGAAATCATGTTATTGCTGTAGGATTTATCCAAGCTGACCTCCCCAATAACCCGAGTCAGAGATATGTGGTCAGGCAGGCCCTGCGACCTGCACCCATGCCTATTGAGTGACAGGTCACAGTTGGGGTATCTCTTAACCCAAAGACGAGCGCGCACCCAGGGAAAACCCTGATCAATCCACAGATAAGTAGTTGCACCACAAGCAGGTCAGAGGAAATTGGCCCCAAAAAAACACATCCGGCCAAAGGCTCATGCTCCCCAAAAACACCACAAAGCTAGATACGACATGTCGATAGGAACACTTGCCCAATTAGGACACAACAACCACACCACACGTAGTGATCATGCGTTCCTCATGATGGACATCTGAACGCATACACACTGGCCCACACTAGCTCTTCCCAGGATCGAGAGCCATCTGTGTCCCTATTTGATGCCCAAGCTTTTTAATTTTTGACAGAGATGCTTTTCAGGAATGCAGTAATTTCTTTATTGCACCTCACAAGATGTATATAATGTCGGCCTAAACTTTGTCCACTCAGAGACTTTCCTCAGATACATTCTGTGGAGATTGTCCCGGCCGATGCGTTTAATTAAACCAACTTGTTCCTGTTTTGCCAAATGCCTCTTCCCTTTCCATTTCTTAGGGTAAATTCATATACAAGCAAAGCCTCCATGAATAACAAAACCTCCATGGATCTTCAACCCACATTTTATATATTTTTTTCTTTTTTGATTAAATGTTTTTGTGGCACCAGGGTTCTCCTCTGAGTGCACACATAGGTCTGTGCTAGGAGTAAGTAAGTAAGTAAAAGGTTTATAAAGTGCTCCATTGCCGAGGCGTATTGGCGCTGGGGTAGCAAAGAAATGCATCGATATCAGGAATTTCATTTCAGATACTTACTGTGTAGGGAAGAGCCAGGTTTTCGGTAGGCCCTGAAAGTTTGACCGGACAGATTGAGCCCTGATGTTAAGTTAAGAGGAAGCTTGTTCCAAAGCTTGGAAGCTTGATGGGAGAGACATCTGCCACCCCATCTTGCCTTCTTTATTTTAGGGACGTTGACCAGTGCTTGATTGGCAGATCTAAGTGAACGTCGGGGGGTGTACCATTGGAATAGTTTGTGGTAATCCGTAGGTCCACCTCCATACAGGGCTTTGTGAACCAGACACGGTGCCTTAAATTCAATCCGCTCCTTGACAGGGAGCCAATGGAGAGTCCTGATAGACCTGGATGTGTGATTATGTTTAGGGATATTCAACAAGGTTCAGGCTGTGGCATTATGCAAAGATTGCAGTTTGGATAGCTGCCTCTTGTCAACCCCTAGGTAGAGGGCGTTGCAGTAGTCTATGCCAGAGAGAATAAGTGCTACCATGACCATTTTCCTCAGGTTCAGCGGGAGAAAAGGTCAAATCTTCCGCAGTATCTTTAAAATAAAGAAGCATGTCGAAGTTACCTGATTGATCTGCCCAGAAAAACTGAGCTGAACATCACATACAAAGCCTAGGTTTCTTATTTTGGCCACTGGTACCGGACAGGCACCTTCCACTGCCGGCCACCATGCTAAGTTCCAAATGGGCGACCAGTGCCAAATTCCATAACCTCTGTCTTATCTGTGCTTAATTTTAGATAGTTGCGGTGCATCCATTTCATAAAGGGCTCAAGACAGCAATGGAATCTAGTCGAGGGTGTATCATCCGCAGAAGAAATAGAAATTATAATTTTCGTATCGTCTGCATACGATACAAGCGAGAAACCGTGGTCTTTGACTAACTTAGCCAAGGGAGTCACATAGATATTGAACAATGTGGGCGAGAGTGCTGACCCCTGTGGGACTCCACATGGGAGATAGAATTTGTCAGATTTAAGGTTGCCCCAGCACACCCTCTGTTCTCGGCCTGACAAAAAGGAAGAGAGGAGGGCTAGTGCAGTGTCCCGAATTCCAATTGCCTTCAGCCGTTGCGTAAGAACCGAGTGATTCACCGTGTTGAAAGCGGCTGATAGGTCAAGTAGGATAAGGACAGCTCTGCCGCCCCTATCAATTTGCCACCGGATTTCCTCCGTGGCCATGATTAGTGCAGACTCCGTGGAATGGCCTGACCCACAAGAATCCCTTGGTACCTCATATGAAGGAGTCCCTCTTGGACCACTCCAGAAGGGCAGGGGGTCAGGGTACCCCTACCCTGCCCCTTTATGCCTTCATTGCCTGTAATGGCGACCACAGCATTTCTGTTGTTGTTGGGGCAAGCCAATCAAATTGCTTGGTCTCATAAAGGTCCTGCAGCAGCGAAGTGGTTGATGGGAAAAAAAGACCTCTCGCTCGATCAGATTATGTATTTTTTGAATTTGTGGTACTGCAGGGCTCCAACTGTCAATATGTAACTTACTTTTGAATGTTAATTTGTCAAAAAACACTGAAGGGATTTAAACCAAATCACAAAAAGCATGCTTTCTGAGTAAAGATCTAGCTTTCTGCAAAATCTTGTGTCATTCTGTTGAGCTGTGTTTTTCTGTACTGCTGTCTAAAATATGTTTTGGACCCCCCTTTTTTCTCTCAGCCTACCCTTTATGGATTACTGAAAACCTGGGGTGGATTCACTTTTTTGGGAAAGTTTTGATAATATTTGTCACAACGTCATTAGGCAAACAGAAAATGCACTTCCTATGGAAATTCTGACATAACCATAACTACACAGAGGTGTGGGTAGCTGCAATACTTCACAAATTGCCATCTAGGGGTGGGTTGTGGTCAAAGCAAAGGTCACCATAATTATGAGATGGAAATATGGGACCATATTACATATGTTACCTGTTAAATATTTTTTATATTACATGTTTATCCTGGGGTAGGGAGCATGTAAAAGCTGTTTTCTTGAAAGTACAGCTTAAAGTGGTCACTATTTGAAGCACATACATTTCCTAGTTGAGGTCTGGGGCCATGACATGAATGTCTGTGATGGCTCAGTGCAGAGTCCTGTGGCTGTTATATTGTGCCTGCAGTGCCTGAAGTGAATTCAATTAACCTGATATTTCATCGGATGTACAGCGTGATTTTCAGACAGTTTAGCTTGGAAACAGTGAGCAAGGTTTGCCTCTTTCATCTTCTTAGCTGTGCTGTGTAAAATAATAGTCTAAGTTGGAGAAATAGTGAGTTAAATGAATTGACTTTAGACACGGTGGTCTAGATTGACTAGGAAATCATGCAACACAGTGCAAGAAATAATTCCTATTTGTAAAGCATAAAACAAACATATCACCCCTCAAGGTTTGAAGTGGCTGGGAGCCGTCAGGGAGATTAAATGAGCTATTGCTCCGGAGTCAGCCGGTCTGCCCGCTGCACCACACCTCTCCCACAGTTGCTGTGTTGCATTAAGTGAATGGGAGAGTGCAGAACACCACTATATCTACTAGGATGTGCTGCTGTTCTGCTCTCGTCCTGTGCTAGTGCACTTTATGCTGTCATGTGCCAAGACAGACACCATTGGGCCACAGTGCAAGGGTGTCTGCATTGTGGTAAGCATGATGTTTGTATAGGAAGGAGTTACCTTTCCTTCGCTGTATGTGTGCTGTGGAAAGTAGCAAATGTGCATAGAGGGAAAAATTGGGAGAATTGAAAACATTTCTCCACAATACACCTACCTCAAGGCGGTGCAGGATTTGGGCACAAAGAGTTGTCTACAATTCTTTGTCGATAGGGATTTGCCTCATGACCCATGGATGGTTGTTGGGAATGCCCATGCACCACTCATGGAGCAGCCCCTTGAGGCAAAGAAAATCAAAGCAGCGCATTGTGAAGCTTTAGTTACTTTTGGTTGCAAATTAATGCAAATTGCGGTTTGTGTTGGATTGTAAATATCAACACAACGCTTTGCTTTGGGTTTGCCTTGAAACAATAATGAAAATTAGAAACAGAGGGGCAGATTTACAAGCCCCCTGCAACACTTTTGCACCGCCTTTGCGTCACTTTTGTGACTCAGCGGCGGCGTAAACAATGTGGCCAATTTACAACGTGACGCATCTAGGGAGATGCGTCACGTTGTAAAGCCCTGCGTCACATTATACCTGCGTCAGGTATGATGTATGCAGGGTGGGCGTTCCCACGCAAAAAGCCATGTAGAATTGACGCAGTGAAATTTACAACATTTCCCTGAGTCACTCAACGCCTTCACTGCGTCAAAATCCCTACGCCTGCTCAGACCAGGCGTAAGGAATGACTCAGGGCTTTTTGAATGGGACTCACCTATCTGTTGTGGCGCAGTGCTGGAGTTGCGTCACTTTCATGAGCAACTCCAGCAATGCATCAATTTTGGGCCAACAGATGCGTCAGAATTTCTGATGCATCTGTTAATCCTTGCGCCATGGAGCACTGTATTGTAAATACATCCCATCCATGGTGGCCCAAGGACATTTGGCGCTGGCGCAAGGAAACTGACACATCCATGCAGATGAGTCAGTTCCTTGTAAATCTGCCCCAAAATCTTTGCAAATTTTGGAAAGCAGGTGCATAAACATAGGTGCGTTTTCGGCGCTGCACGAGCGTAGTGCTTTATGATATAGCCCCTAGTGTTTACAAGTATGAAAGCGCTATGCTATTGTTAAGATGAGGACGCATCTGAAAGTTTCAAGGCTTTAGTCGATGCGTTTTTACCACACACAGTTACATGACCTGCTAGGGCTTGGGACAGCCTTCGGCGGCCATATCAGGATGTCGTGTTCTCCTTGGAGACTTGAGCACATACATTAATGTACACTTCCCCTGAGCTAAAGAGGCACTTACTGCTCTGTTGTCAGCAAACCATGAGATATTTCGAGATAATGTACGTGCTGAAGACACTCAAAAAGAAGCACATGTAAATATTTATTTCAAAGCTGTTTCTCCTTTCTCAATATCTAAGTGCATAGAATATTTACTCTGTGTTAGTAACCGTGTTTGCACTGTGAAAATCAATATTTACTTATATCCATTACCAGTTGAAAGAGTGGCATAGTGGTATGGCTTTTACAACATTTTCTTTTTCTAAACGGATATCGGTGAAATGGCAGCAGACTTTGTCGATACATGTAACTTTAGGGGAAGTGAACAAGTACAATGTATACATAGAGGGGGATATTCTCAAGCACGTGTGATAACCACTGCAAATTTAGCTTAACGCAACTTTGCATATCGCAGTCTATCGCGGGAAAACAACGTTGTGTTAACGTAGTATTCTCAACCTGGCGGCACCATGCGATAGTCCCACGATAACGCGTCAAATGTCCGCGTTAAAATCAACGCATCGCCACAAAAATGCGAAACACTAACGCAAATAAAGTTGCGATGAGGCCAACCGCGATACAAAAATCAGCGATAACCAGCGACAGGCCTGCAATTCCCACGCTTCATGCGGGAAAATGCACCATAAAAGCAGAACAAGAAAAAAACACACCAAAAACAAAAAAAACTGCGTAGCAACATGGATGCACCCGGAACGAGTGCCCAGGTCAACGCGAACCCCACAAGCCCCACAGACCACCAGCAAGGAACCTCGGGTTCGGGGAAGGCCAAGGAGAAGAGGAAGAGGAAGACGGGGCACAGTCTGCATGACAACCGGATCGTCGTCATGGAGGTGACAGAGCACTAACAACAACTGTCCGTCACCTCCACCGTGTCATTGGCAACACAGACGGAAAAATGGCATTCCATCGTGAATGCAGTCGAGGAGGCCAAGATGCGCTGGCGCAATGTGAAAAGCCAAACCAAGCAGAAACCCGCTGCCAACAGGAAGGCAGCAATGGCGAATGGAGGTGGGAGTCCAGCGCCACAGGAGGAGCTGGAGCAAATGGCAGCCCCAGTCATCAGTGCGGAGACGGTGCAAGGAGTCGGGAGTCCGGACACAGCTCAACATGACCTGACACAACATCAACAGGGTGAGTAACGAACAGGGACTGGGGGGAGGAGGGGGACCGGCACAATGGCACACATGCACAACGACGTGTAGCACACCGCACACCCACAATGCCCCTGGGTCATGTCCCTGATCCCCATGGCACACTGCAGCACACATACAAACATCAAGTAGGCCCCCGTCTGTAGGAGAGTAGGATCTGCTTCACATGGGTACCCCCACTTTTTGCTGATGCTTCACTGTTTTTCGACATTAGTCTGGCTGGGGCCCTGCTAATCAGAACCCCAGCCTAGCTGCTTCCTCTCTAAAATGGTTTCCATGTGCCTTAGGCACATCACTGATTGGGATCTGGAGTGCCCTTATAAGTCCCTAGTATATAGTATACTATGTACCAAGGGCATAGGTACCTCAGAGGCCTGCCAGGGGCTGCAGCATGTATTATGCCACCCCTGGAAGGCCATCCAAACTGACACCACAGGTCTGCTACTGCAGCCTGGGTAAGGTGGTGCATGCACCCCTTACTGTGATATAGGTTACCTATATCACTAAATACATACACACATATAAACCTATAAGTCACTCCTAAGGCAGGCCTTATCAATCCTAAAGGCAGAGTGCATGGTTCCTATGTGAGAGGGTGCCCCTGCATGAGCAGGGCCCCTCTGCAGCGTTCGGAGACCATCTCTGATGCTGTTTGTAGTGCAGCCTGACCATATACTCTTAAGCGCATTATATCCTCGCGGTAAAATGCTAACTTTGGAATGGCTGCACCTAAACATGTCGTGTTTGGTGTCAAACATCTTGGAATACTACCCCCCGCCAATTCTGGCAGCGGGGGTAGCATTCCACCCTTCTAGAGGGAAAGACATGTTAACTCTGACTAACCCGGTAACTTCTCTCCAAAGCCCTGGCATCACAAAATGGATGCTGCTGCCACAGACACGAGTCTGGCCTCCTGCTGCTGGACGAAACTCCGGCAGGGGAGGCCTGGACAATAGGTTTCCTGTCCCAGGGAGGTGTGACCACCTCCCCAGACAGGATAATGTGTATTGGGGCTGGGCGGGAGCACCATCTGTGTGCTTTGAAGTCCTGCACTGGGGGCACATTTGGTGTCCCTGTGCATACCCCAGTTCAAACCGGATCAGGGGCTTCCAGCCCCTGCTTTGGCGCAAACTGGACAAAGGGAAAGGGGTGTAGCCACCCCTCTGCCCTGACCCACCCATAGGTGGGGCCACAGAGTAGTCCAACCCCTATCTTTAGTATAAAGATAGGAACCCAGTCCTTAGGACTTTAGATTATCCCTGGACGAAACTCTGAAACTGAATCCTGGACCTTCGACGCTCTACTCACGATTAGAGGACAGAAGAATCTCCCTTGGGGTCAAGGAGTGACTCCCCTGCTTGGCAGGCACCAAAGAAGCATCTGTCCGGTTCGCATTTCTGAAGCTCCCGTCGGACGCCGAAGTCATCGCATCACCAGAGGTGGATTCTCAGACTTCCCGAGGCTACCCTGAGTCCCCAGCAAAGCTGAGGCCCGTGGCTATCGTGGGTGACTTGAGACTGTGACCCCTGGACACCGAGCACATTTGCAAGTGCATCATATTCTGGGTCTCCCAAGAAGTCATGCTTTGGGCTCCGAGTAGCCCTAGCCTCCAGCACCACCTGCACCGAAGATCACTGGCCCCCACTCCACAAGTGTCCTGTAAGTCAGCTCCACGTGCGGCATCATGAGGCTCCTTCGCGGTCGCTAGCCCGTTGGCTAGTAGCCCTTAACGAAGGCCAATCCTTTTATAACTTGGCATCCTGATTGCACCTGGCCTGCCCTCACTTACCCTTGCTGGGTGAGTTCCACAGACCTTGCTGGTCTGCACCATCGACGATCTACATCTTCACCGAGACTTGCCGTTGCCAAGGCTTGTTGGGTCCAATCCGGTCGCCGACACCTCAGCACTCGACAGACATCGTGTAGCAGCCCGAATCCTGCTCCTGGTCGCCGACAACACCTCCTGGACCTCGTGGCTGAAGAGTCAAGACAACCGTCAATGCACCTGAAGCACTCTACCTCGGTGGGCATCTGTCCATCGCCTTCCTGGTCACAGGCAAGTGACCCAGACTCTGTCCCCTCTGCTTTCAGGTTCTTCAGAACTCCGATCCACTCTTGGATCCACCCGGACACTTTTCTCTTGGCCGCCAGCAGCACTTTGCAGCAGATCGCCATTCGAATCGACGACGAAACCCGACCCCGAAAGGCACCTATGCACTCGGCTTCCCTGGGTGAGGTAACACGAGTACTCCGGTGCTCCCGTGGGTAGAGACTCTTCAAAGTCCTAGATCTCAAAGGGTTTTGTCCTAGTCCTCTTTTAAGTGTCCCTTTTCTCTAATTTCCCGATCCCGACTTTCTCCATAGAAGTCAACGGCGTATCGCGGTTGTGTATTTACACTGCACGCGTCTCCCGTGGGTCCCCTGTGTCACTACCTTGGGTGGTTCCTTGTGGTCCAAGCACTTCTAGAGGCTCTAGGCCTAGTGTCTAGTTCAGTCGTGGTTCGCATACCACTTTATTGGTATATGATTTGGTACGCCCCTAGGGCCCAAACGTGTATTTGTGCTATTACTGTGTTTAAATAACTTCTAACTTATGTACTTCGAACTCTAGCCTCATAAAGAGACTAGAGGGTGTGTTTAGCAATAAATACATATATTTTGAATATATACCTGGTGTGGTGCTCTTTCATTTGGTCACTCAAGAGATTATAGACTGGTAAAACAAGCTGCTTTACATTCCTTCAAGACTTAGCCTGAAGGCTGCTCTCCATAGCTACCACTAGGATAGCTTTCAATAAGGTTGTCTTTAACCTATCTCCAATAAGGGGTTGTTTGGACTGGTGCAAGGTGCCCACTATAATTAGTGGACAGCATATGCCAGGCCAACTTCTCACATTGGTGTGCAGCGTGTGGGATTCCAGCTTGCTATTGTTTTACCAGATAATCTCACTTGAATTGATCAACTGAAAACCACTAAAGGTACTTAAGGTACATATAATTTAAGCTTAGAATACAGTAAGTTCTACTGAACTTAGAGTTGTGTGTTAAGGGATAGCACAACCCTTTCTACAACTCAAGAGAGTTTAGTAGGCCACACTAGAGTAGGTAGTGCATACACCACACCACACTAGTAATGTCTTTAAGGGCAGGATCCAAAGAATCCTTGCAGGAAGCCATTGAGCTTCCACCCTCCAAGTATGATACACTCCCATTCTTGGAATTGAGAGCTTTATGCAACTTGAGAAAAATAAGGACAGGCCAAAGCCCCACCACCCAACACCTCAAGGAGTTGTTGGTGGCTTATGACCTTAGTAGGCCCTTGGGGACTGAAGGGGTAGGAGCTGAGGGTGGGGCAGAAGATGAGGTTGGGAATGGGGGTACCAGTACCCCCAGCCCCCCTCTGAAACTGGCCAGGAGGGCGACAATGGCCCTGACCTGGATAATCCAACCCCTCCTGAGGAAGATGAAGAGGAGGATCAGAATGATGCTCCCTTTGTCCCCCAGGAAGGATTGTGAGTGTGCCCAGAAGGTCTAGATCTTCTTCTCAGGAGTCTAACCACTCTGGCACCTCAATAGGGAGCTCTGTCTCATCTCATAGGAGGGAATCCTCTCATGAGAGAAGAAAGAGGCTGATTCAATATGAGGAAGCTCAGCTTGAACTCAGAAGGAAGCAAGTAGCCTTAGACAGGGAGTCCCTGGATCTACTTAGAGAGAAAAGAAAGTTGGGACTAGAGTCCCATGGTGGCAGCCATGTCCCTAGAGATAGGGAAAGGTCCTATGACCATAGGCACCTGAGCAAGATTGTCCCTCCCTATCAGAATGGGGATGACATCCACAAGTGGATAACTGCTCTAGAGAGGGCCTGTAAGGTACAGAAGGTCCCTCAGGAGCAGTGGGCAGCAATCTTGTGGCTCTCCTTTGCTGACAAAGGTAGAGATAAGCTCCTCACTGTTAGAGAGGAGGATGCTGACAATTACAAGGTCTTGAAGAGTGCTCTTATTGATGGGTTTGGCCTAACCACTGAACAGTACAGGTTGAAGTTCAGAGATACCCAAAAGCACAGACTCAAGACTGGGTAGACTATGTGGATTGTTCTGCCAAGGCTCTGGAAGGCTGGTTGATGGGCAGTAAGGTGTGTGACTTCTCAGGATTGTACAATCTGATAATGAGGGAGCAGATTCTTAATAACTGTCAAAATCAGCTGTTGCATCAATACCTGGTGGACTCTGATCTGACCTCTCCCCAAGAATTGGGAAAGAAGGCAGACAAATGGGTCAGAACCAGGGTGAAGCAGAAGGTACAGAACCAAGGTGGGGAAACCAAGAAGCAAGATGCTAAGAACTCTGAAAAATCTTCTTCTGGTGGGGATTCACAGTCTACCAAAGGGAAAAGCCAAAGAAAACCATGGTGCAAGGTCTGTAAGCAAAAGACCCACTGGACCAGTGATTGCACCAAGTCCAAAGACTCAAGTCCAGCACCCACCAATGCCCCTAAGGCACCTGTTCCCCCTAGTACAGTTACAGTTGGTGGGAGTGCTCCAGCCAAGGGTTTAGTAGGGTTCACCCTGGGTACTGAGTTGGGCTCTGACCTAGTCAGAGAACTGACTCAGGCTGTGTTAGTCTGTGATGGAGGCATGGATGTGCCCTCCTCTATGAGTCCCAGTAACCTGGGCAAGTACAGACAACAGCCTTTAATCAATGGACGTGAGGCTTTGGCATTTAGGGACACAGGGGCAAGTGTCACAATGGTGACACAAGACCTTGTGAATCCTGGGCAAGTTATACTTGGTGAGATGTACCAAGTGACCAATGCTAGCAATGTCAGAACAGACCATACTCTGGCAGTTGTTAACTTCTCCTGGGGAGGGGTAACTGGCCTTAAGAAGGTTGTGGTAAGTGCAAACCTACCAGTCGAATGCTTGCTTGGCAATGACTTAGAGACTTCTGCTTGGGCAGAAGTGGAGCTCAGGACCCATGCAGAAATGCTGGGGATCCCTGCAGATGTGTTTGCTGTGACCAGGTCACAAGCCAAAATGTCTAGCACTGAACAGGCCTTGGATTCTGGAAGAATGGACCAAGTGCCTCCCAAGAGGAGGAGTAGTAGGGTTAAGGCAGTGCCTTCCCCTTGGCTCAGGAGGAAGATCAGTCCCTTGAGGGGGATGATCTCAGCCCTGAAGAAGGAACTGTCCCAGAGGAACTTGAACCTGACCAGGTTGAGTTCTTGGGGACAGGGGGACCTTCTAGGGCAGATCTGAGCCAGGAGCAGCAGAGCTGCCCCTCCCTTGAACTCCTCAGACAGCAAGCTGCTGCTGAGGCTGCTGGGAAAGCTAGTGGTCCCCATACAGTGTATTGGGATGATGGACTCCTGTACTCAGAGAGTAGAGACCCCAAGCCTGGTGCTACCAGGAGGTTGGTAATACCTCTGAAGTTCAGGGGCTTCCTATTGACCCTAGCCCATGATATTCCCTTAGCAGGTCACCTGGGCCAGAACAAGACTTGGGACAGAATTGTCCCTCACTTTCACTGGCCCCACATGTCTGAAGACAGCAAGGAGTTTTGTCGCTCCTGTGTAACCTGCCAAGCCAGTGGCAAGGCAGGTGGCACTACAAAGGCCCCCTGATACCACTACCTGTGGTGGGGGTGCCCTTTGAAAGGGTAGGGATTGACATTGTTGGTCCCATGGATCCCCAAACAGCCTCTGGGCACAGGTTTATCCTGGTGGTAGTGGATCATGCCACCAGGTACCCAGAAGCTATTCCCCTCAGGACCACTACAGCACCTGTGGTGGCAAGGGCCCTCCTGGGAATCTTCTCAAGAGTGGGCTTTCCTAAGGAGGTAGTCTCAGACAGGGGTGCTAACTTCATGTCGGGGTACTTAAAAGCAATGTGGAAGGAGTGTGGAGTGACTTATAAGTTCACCACACCCTATCACCCACAATGCAATGGTTTAGTTGAGAGATTCAACAAAACCTTGAAGGGCATGATTAAAGGGCTCCCAGAAAAGCTTAGGCGGAGATGGGACATACTCTTGCCCTGCCTTTTATTCGCATATAGGGAGGTGCCTCAGAAGGGGGTTGGTTACAGCCCTTTTGAACTTCTGTTTGGCCACCCTGTGAGGGGTCCACTGTGCTTGGTGAAGGAAGGATGGGAGTTACCTCTCAAGCCCCCAAAGCAAGATATAGTGGACTATGTACTTGGTATCCGCTCCAGGATGGCTGAGTACATGAAAAAGGCAACCAAAAACCTTGAGGCTAGCCAGGAACTTCAAAAGGCCTGGCATGACCAAAAGGCTGTTCTGACTATTTACCAGCCAGGACAGAAGGTGTGGGTGTTGGAGCCAGTGGCCCCAGCAGCTCTCTAAGATAAATGGAGTGGACCCCACACTATTGTTGAGCAGAAGGGTGAGGTCACTTACTTAGTGGACCTAGGAACACCCAGGAGTCCCCACAGGGTTCTCCATGTCAACAGGTTAAAACCATATGTGGACAGGGCAGACATGGGCTTGCTCATGGCTACTGATGAAGGGCAGGAGGAAGAGAGTGACCCACTCCCTGACCTGCTCTCACAGAACCCTGATGATGGGTCAGTTGATGGTGTAGCCTTGGCAGGCAGCCTCACTACCCAGCAACAAACTGATTGCAGGCAAGTCCTCAATCAGTTTAGACATATGTTTTCACTGACACCCAGTCAGACCACCTGGTGCACTCATGAAGTGGACACTGGGGACAGTCTGCCTATTAAAAACAAGATTTATAGGCAACCTGACCATGTCAGGGACTGTATCAGGACTGAAGTCCAGAAAATGTTGGAGTTGGGAGTTATTGAACCCTCAGATAGCCCTTGGGCTAGTCCAGTGGTCCTTGTACCAAAACCTCACACCAGTGGTGGAAAAAGAGAGATGAGGTTTTGTGTGGACTACAGGGGTCTCAATGCAGTCACTAGGACTGATGCCCATCCAATACCCAGGGCAGATGAGCTCATAGATACTTTGGCCTCTGCCAAATATCTCAGCACATTTGACCTAACAGCTGGCTACTGGCAGATCAGACTAGCTGATACTGCAAAGCCCAAAACTGCATTCTCAACCCCTAGTGGGCATTATCAATTTGTGGTGATGCCCTTTGGTCTGAAGAATGCACCTGCCACTTTCCAGAGGTTGGTGAATACAGTTCTCACAGGTCTGGAAGCCTATAGTGCAGCATATCTAGATGATATTGCTGTCTTTAGCTCCACCTGGGAGGATCACCTGGTCCACCTCAGGAATGTTTTACAGGCCCTGCAAAAGGCAGGCCTGACTATCAAGGCCACTAAGTGCCAGATAGGGCAGAGTCAGGTTGTGTACCTGGGCCACCTTGTGGGTGGAGGCCAGGTTCAACCTTTGCAGAGCAAGATCCAGACCATCATGGACTAGACTGCTCCCACTACCCAGACTCAGGTGAGAGCCTTCTTAGGCCTGACTGGGTACTATAGGAGATTTGTCAAGGGGTATGGATCAATAGTGACACCCCTGAATGACTTAACTTCTAAGAAAATGCCCAAAAAGGTTCAGTGGACAGTTAGCTGTCAAAAGGCATTTGATGACCTCAAGCAGGCCATGTGCACTGCTCCAATTCTGCAGAGTCCTGATTACTCCAAGAAGTTCATTGTTCAAACTGATGCATCTGAATTGGGGGTAGGGGCTGTACTGTCACAATTGAATGAAGAAGGTCAGGATCAGCCAGTAGCTTTCATTAGCAGAAGGCTGACCCCTAGAGAGAAACATTGGTCAGCCATAGAGAGGGAGGCCTTTGCTGTGGTCTGGGCTCTGAAGAAGTTGAGGCCATACTTGTTTGGTACACACTTCCTGGTTCAGACAGACCATAAGCCCCTCTTATGGCTAAAACAAATGAAGGGTGAAAACCCCAAACTGCTTAGGTGGTCCATTTCCCTACAGGGGATGGACTTTACAGTGGAACATAGGCCTGGGAGTAACCATGCGAATGCAGATGGACTCTCTAGGTATTTCCACTTAGAACATGAAGACTTAACTGGGCAAGGTTAGTTTAATGTCCCTACGTTTGGGTGGGGGTTGTGTAGGAGAGTAGGATCTGCTTCACATGGGTACCCCCACTTTTTGCTGATGCTTCACTGTTTTTCGACATTAGTCTGGCTGGGGCCCTGCTAATCAGAACCCCAGCCTAGCTGCTTCCTCTCTAAAATGGTTTCCATGTGCCTTAGGCACATCACTGATTGGGATCTGGAGTGCCCTTATAAGTCCCTAGTATATGGTATACTATGTACCAAGGGCATAGGTACCTCAGAGGCCTGCCAGGGGCTGCAGCATGTATTATGCCACCCCTGGAAGGCCATCCAAACTGACACCACAGGTCTGCTACTGCAGCCTGGGTAAGGTGGTGCATGCACCCCTTACTGTGATATAGGTTACCTATATCACTAAATACATACACACATATAAACCTATAAGTCACTCCTAAGGCAGGCCTTATCAATCCTAAAGGCAGAGTGCATGGTTCCTATGTGAGAGGGTGCCCCTGCATGAGCAGGGCCCCTCTGCAGCGTTCGGAGACCATCTCTGATGCTGTTTGTAGTGCAGCCTGACCATATACTCTTAAGCGCATTATATCCTCGCGGTAAAATGCTAACTTTGGAATGGCTGCACCTAAACATGTCGTGTTTGGTGTCAAACATCTTGGAATACTACCCCCCCGCCAATTCTGGCGGCGGGGGTAGCATTCCACCCTTCTAGAGGGAAAGACATGTTAACTCTGACTAACCCGGTAACTTCTCTCCAAAGCCCTGGCATCACAAAATGGATGCTGCTGCCACAGACACGAGTCTGGCCTCCTGCTGCTGGACGAAACTCCGGCAGGGGAGGCCTGGACAATAGGTTTCCTGTCCCAGGGAGGTGTGACCACCTCCCCAGACAGGATAATGTGTATTGGGGCTGGGCGGGAGCACCATCTGTGTGCTTTGAAGTCCTGCACTGGGGGCACATTTGGTGTCCCTGTGCATACCCCAGTTCAAACCGGATCAGGGGCTTCCAGCCCCTGCTTTGGCGCGAACTGGACAAAGGGAAAGGGGTGTAGCCACCCCTCTGCCCTGACCCACCCATAGGTGGGGCCACAGAGTAGTCCAACCCCTATCTTTAGTATAAAGATAGGAACCCAGTCCTTAGGACTTTAGATTATCCCTGGACGAAACTCTGAAACTGAATCCTGGACCTTCGACGCTCTACTCACGATTAGAGGACAGAAGAATCTCCCTTGGGGTCAAGGAGTGACTCCCCTGCTTGGCAGGCACCAAAGAAGCATCTGTCCGGTTCGCATTTCTGAAACTCCCGTCGGACGCCGAAGTCATCGCATCACCAGAGGTGGATTCTCAGACTTCCCCGAGGCTACCCTGAGTCCCCAGCAAAGCTGAGGCCCGTGGCTATCGTGGGTGACTTGAGACCGTGACCCCTGAACACCGAGCACATTTTCAAGTGCATCATCTTCTGGGTCTCCCAAGAAGTCGTGCTTTGGGCTCCGAGTAGCCCTAGCCTCCAGCACCACCTGCACCGAAGATCACTGGCCCCCACTCCACGAGTGTCCTGTAAGCCAGCTCCACGTGCAGCGTCACGAGGCTCCATCGCGGTCGCTAGCCCATTGGCTAGTAGCCCTTAACGAAGGCCAATCCTTTTCTAACTTGGCATCCTGGTTGCTCCAGGCCTGTCCTCACTTACCCTTGCTGGGTGAGTTCCACAGACCTTGCCGGTCTGCACCATCGACGATCTACATCTTCACAGAGACTTGCTGTTGCCAAGGCTTGTTGGGTCCAATCCGGTCGCCGACACCTCAGCACTCGACAGACATCGTGTACCAGCCCGAATCCTGCTCCTGGTTGCCGACAACGCCTCCTGGACCTCATGGCTGAAGAGTCAAGACGACCATTGATGCAGCGCGTACAATAAAAACTATTCTCCTCCTAGGTTACTTATAGGTCATCCAGGGGCAAACTATATTTCTCATATCCACATGACGATGGGGCCCATAAACATCGTCTAACACACACACACATACACACTCCTGGATTTCCTTTACACCTTTGTGAATTTCTGTACTCCTAGGAGAAGCATGAGAACTAAATGGAGAACACCTTTTATGTACCGCTGGAAGAGCCAGGATATCTTGTTACCTTTATCAGTCACTTTCTTTTAGTTATTTCTTAAGATATTCCTGCTCATTGTTTGTCGATGAATCATTCATTTAAGAAATTAGTTCATAGTGATTAAGACCAGCTGAATCACAATAAACAATTACTTATGTCACAATCATTTAGGAAAATAACCACTGAGTCATTTTGAGTTTAAAGAATCTTAAATTTTATATAATTTTAAAAGCATGGAAAGAATTTTTTAATACTTTATTCAATTATTCAATCTTAAATTCACAATTTTATTAAACATAATCAATTTATTGCAGAAAGGAAATTTTTGTCATGAAGCCAAAACCCTAATTACCTGCCTAGCTTCCTAATTTAGCCTAATGATTTCTAACCTAAGTTAGGAATTAGGAATAGCCTGATTCTCATACTCAACTGTAAAATTAAGACAGCAACAGCAACTTCAGCTCGTCAGCATCAGCTACCTGCAACCCGTCTCCTCTAACAGTCTTTCAGCATCTCCCGCTCAATAAGGGATCAATCAGGACCACCCAGCACTGGAAGCCACCAACACGACTCTTCAACTCCTCTCCTGACTGTGACTGCAACCACGACTCTCGAACTGCCTGGAACTCTGACCCCTCCCACTAAGAGTAGGCCCTCTTATACCCTAATTCTAACTTTGTTAACTAACTGTTGCAACATTAATATCACGCTTTTCTTTCATTGGTCCATGCATGTCAGCTTATTCATTCTTTAATCAAGTTCTCTTGGATTCAAGGGTCCTTGGATCATTTCCTTTCCCATACGCTTAAACATTTCCATCCGATTCGATCAGTTCATTTGTAACTTCTTTCGACACATTTGAGAACTCCGCAGTCATTGTCCTTTCTCTTAGACTTGCTTCTCACGGGCGCTCTGCTGATCATCATGGCACACTATCAGTTCAATTAGGTCACACCAGCCTTGACCATTTCTTGCATCCTAGCCTCTCAGAAACATCACGAGGTTCCAGATTTCTTCAATCTCATCCCGTACCACGTGTCCCCTTGCGCCTGCGCACATCTTCCCACTGGCGGCCATTTTATATCGGCACTCGGTTCTACTTTAGAAGCACTAATTTGAGGCAAATAAAACATAATTAAAATAGAGAAAAATATCCCTTTCGTTTCCCTCCCATCTACGTACCCCAATTAGTTGTTACCTAGCAGAAAGCAACATTTAAGCTGTTCCTTACTTACCATCACTATTTGTTTTTGCAACGACACGTTTTATTTCTATGAAGCACAATAACATGCAT
Organism: Calotriton arnoldi; assembly: GCA_963921515.1. Lineage (NCBI taxonomy): Eukaryota > Metazoa > Chordata > Amphibia > Caudata > Salamandridae > Calotriton > Calotriton arnoldi. The sequence goes on along the minus strand of CAWUFW010008836.1, from coordinate 732,001 downwards.
TTATTTTTTATTAGTACGCATTTATTTTTACGTTATAATTAGACACATAGACATTTATTAATAGATTATTTAGCACACATATTGGCATATTACCATTCCCACACATACAGTGTTGATTAATACATTTAAACGAACATTTTATTTAATTAATTATAAAATTTGTTAGGGGTTAAAAATTTATTTTCCCTGCTCCATCAATCCCCCTTTGGTGATTTTTAAATCACCACATAAAACCAAGTCATACTTCTTTTCAGGCAGCATGTCTTTCATCCTTTGCCTTCTGTTATTTATACATCTGTTTCTTCTTCATCTTGCCTTTTAGTCTCTTTATACATGCTTTCTTTCATTTTCTCCAACTCAATTTCACCCATTTCTCTCTCTCTTTCTCTCATTATTCTGTTATTTCTTCTTATCTTATTCTGTCTTACTTTTCTCTTTATACATGTTATTACTATTTTCAACATCATTGCTAATAATATTACTATAGTTGCTACTATTATAACTTTCCCTATCACTAGTCTACTCATCCTAGTTAACCAATTCGCTACTGAGGAAAACCCTCTACCAAGTTTTCCCAAAACACTTTCAACCTCCAGTGGAACTAGTTCTTTGTGCAAACTTGTAATATTTGTAATATACTTCTGTATATTTTCACTGTTATCAGGAATGTAAGTACAACAATGTTGGACTTTCAACATTCCACAGACTCCACCCTCTTTTGCCAAAAGAATATCAAGGGCAAGCCGATTTTGCATCACCATAGCTCTCATGGCAACCATTTCGGTATTTACCATTAAGAACCCTCCCGCAGTATCTGTAGATAAACGATCTACTACTGTTGATAACTTCCGAATTTTAAATGCATTCAAAGATATTCCCACTGCTGGTATCAATGCTCCAAAAATATCACCTACAATTTCTGAAAAACTTTCCCTCTTTCTACGTGTAAATCTATTAATCATCTTGTATGTTCCCTTTTCTTCTCTGTCCATGTGAAAAATTTTTGGAAAGACCAGGCCTACATAGCAAGTTCCATACCAATGGTCTGGTAACCTGTAATAAGCTCTATTCCCACAAATATAATAGATACCTGGAAATATTGGGTCCTTACCACCTTTGAATCCCCAACCTCCCAGAATTTGATAATTGTCATGGCAGATACTGGAACCTACAAAGTAATTGTCATAGACTGTCTTATTTCTCTTAATGCACAACTTTCCTGTTTGCGGCCAGTCTAATGTCATTGCTGCATTTATCTTTTTCCCTTCATGATTTCCTTCCTCAAACGTCCATAAGCGTTTTCCTTCCTCTTTTATTGCTTCTTTTTGAAATTTCATTCTTCTTTCTTCAACCATATCTAAAAATACCTTTTCTTCTTTCTTTAACTCACAGGTAAGGTTGTTACTAACTATTTCTTCTAACATTAATTTTCTATGTTCTAAAAAGAATTCTCCTAAAACTTTTGCTGGTTTTACTTTGTTAAGTTCTGGTACTACTGGAATGTTTGCAAAAATCTTATCTATATCAGTATAATAAGATTCTAATCTACCTGTTTTATAAAATAAGCTTGCTATTACACTACATGTTATTCCATAAGTCAAAGGTAGGTGATGATAAGTCACACCTTCGGATACTGATGCAGGCAACTGCATACAAACATAACAATCTCTTACTTCCATTGTTTTTACGTACTCATACAACAACTTTGTAAAAACATTCTTTGAGAAATCTGTTACTGACCTATCCTTATGCAACTCTGCACTACTTCTTAAAATAACTGGTTCTTTAATATTAGTTTCTTTTTCTGGTTTAGTATCATTCTTTGCTTCTATCACAGCTACACTAATAGGAATTGTGATTGCTAAAACTATCCATATGGTCATTAATAACCCTGTACAAAAGCAGCACATTTTGCACCATCTCTTTATAAATTCACATTTATCTCTTCTATCCCTATTATTTTCCATTTTTCTTTTTCTATTTGTTAAGTTTCAGAAAATTGTGTCACTACACCTCAGAAATGACTTAGATGCCACTCTGCTTTCAAAAAGTCTTTGCTTGGTACTTTCTTTAATTCTCTCCAGAATTCTTTCGTTGTCACATCCGGTGATTTGTCACGTCCAGTAAATTTGTCACGTCCGGCAGAAGCACTATAAGTCTTCACTTCACTTTTGTTGCATCTCACCTTTGCCCATCCGACTTCTCAGTCTCTGGTTTCCGTGAGTGTTTTCTTCTTCTTCTTTGTAATCAGTTAGTGCAATATACAGCCACTCAGGTGACTTAAATTTTGAATTCACTTTCTTTGTCCTTCTGGACTTTTGTAATCTTTTTCCACTGGGTTTTTCTTGTCCCTTTTGACTTGTTACTTCATTTACTTGTTCAGCATCTTCGTCTTCCGCTCTTATTATTCTATATCTCAATTTTCTTACATAGCTGTTGGGCCAATTATCTCCTTTTCTTGGCCTTTTGGCTTCACCTTCTCTTTCTTCTCTTTCTGATTTCCAATTTCTTTTTCTTGATTCAGTCTTTGCTTTTTCCTCTCCTCCACTTTCTTCTGTTTCTGTTTCAACTGTCTCACTATTGTCTCTTATTTTGAAACTTATAATCTCGTCATCTCCTACTGGTGGATCTGTTTTCTCCTTTTTGTTTTCCCCTATTACTGTCCCTCCTCGGGTTCTTCCGATTTGGTGTTTTTCTCCTTTTCTGTTTCTAAATTTCCCTGTTCTCCTGTTTCTCTATCTATCCCTATTGCTCCTCGGGGTTCTTCTCGATTTTCTAACCTTTTGTGTACTTCTTTCCCTACTTCATCTATTAATATTGTTTCTGAAGGATTTCCACCATAACTTGTACTTGGTTGTTCATCTAACTCAATTTCTTGCTCAGTTTCTTCTCTAATTGGTTTATACCCCCAAGTTCTCTTTCGGAATTCTTCCCAGTTTGCAGCTGAATCATCAGATCCTGAAGTTGTGTCAGATATTTCCAGATGTCGACTTACAGGTCGATCTTCAAGTTCTGGAACTTCTGAATTTCTTTCTTCTTCTTCTTCTTGTTCCTCTTCTTCTCTAGAGGTGTTTTCCGTTGGGGTCTCCAGATGTCGACTTTCAGGTCGATCTTCAAGTTCTGGCACCCTTTCTTTTATCTTGGTTGTCCCAGCCGTTAAACTTTTATCCCACACTTCCAGACGCCGACTCACATGTCGATCTGTAGGTTCTGGAATTCTGATTGTGTGGCTGGCATGAACCCAGTTCTTCACTCCTGCACACTTGACAGCAGTCGTTGTTACTAGGATTACCTGTCTTGGCTCATCCCAACGTGGAACTAGACAGTTTCTTCTCTTGTGGATTTTTATGCGGACCCAGTCTCCTGGATTCAAGTCGTGGGCTGGTTTTCTTTCAAGAGTGGTCGCATCCGGTCCAACCTGATGAAACACAGAATGCACCACATCAGCCAGTCCCTTGCAATAATCCAGTACTAGATCATCAGTTATAGTTAATAACTTGTTGACAGGTACGTGTGCTTGTCTCATTGCTCGTCCCATGATCATTTCATGAGGACTGAGTCCCGTTTTCTTTTCTGGGATGCTTCTGATGGTCATCAGAACAAGAGGCAGTGCATCCGGCCATTTGAGTCCTGTAGCTTGACACATTTTTCCTAATCTGTTTTTAATTGTTCCATTAATCTGCTCTACTACCCCAGAAGCCTCTGGTCTGTAGGCACAATGCAATTTTTGTTTAATACTCAGAGCTTCACAAATCAATTGGATCAACTCATTTTGGAAATGTGTTCCTCTATCTGTCTCAACCGTGACTGGAAAACCATACCTTGGAATGAACTCTCGCAGCATAAGTTTTGCCACTGTTGTTCCATCATTCCTTCTTGTGGGGTATGCTTCCACCCAACGAGAGAACAAACAGACGACCACTAGAACATATCTTAATCTGTTACTAGGGGGCATCTCAATAAAGTCCATCTGTATTCTTGTGAATGGACCTCCTTCTCGTCCTATTGTTCCTAGACTCACTACGGTTTTCCTTCCTGGGTTAAACTGTTGACAAATAAGACATCTTTGACAAAGACTTTCAGCAATGGCTCTGAATTTTGGGTTATACCAGGTCTGTCTAAAAAGTCTGATCATTGCATCTCTCCCAATATGAGCTTGTCCATGGTACATCCGTGCCATGTCTGCAATCATGCTATCAGGCATAACTGGTCTTTCATCTCTGTATACCCACACGCCATTATTTTCCTGTCTTCTACATCCTGCTTTTATCCAGTAATCTTTTTCCTCATCTCTTGCTGTTTCTTGTAACTGCCTTACTTCATCCCATGTTTCAACAGTATTAGTGAAAAGCAAAGGACAAGAGACATGCTCCCTTTCTCTATTTTTGTTCAGGGACGCCATGTTTTCCGCACAATATCTAGCGATCTCATCAGCATAATTATTGCCGACCGCTATGTAATCTTCGTTTTTCTTATGCGCCTTGCACTTCACTACAGCTATTTGTTTAGGCAACTGTATCGCCTCAAGCAGTTTTTTAACATACTCTCCATTTCTGATAGGTGTTCCTGCAGATGTCAAAAATCCTCTTTGTGACCAAATCTGACCAAAATCATGTACGATGCCGAAACCATATTGGCTATCGGTCACAATCGTGATTCGTACATTTTTCCCCAATTTACATGCTTGAATCAGAGCAATTAGTTCCGCAACTTGGGCAGACCTAACTCCTTTCAGACAAGACGCTTCCATCACAGTTGCCACTGTGCATACTGCGTAAGCTGCGCTTAACACTCCTTCTTTTGTGCGTAAACATGAACAATCTACAAACATGACATAATCCGATTCCTTTAACGGTTCATCTTTTATCTCAGCTCTTGGTTTTGTGCAATATTCCAGCACATTCAGACAATCATGATCTACTTCGTCTTGTTCAATTATACTCTCTTCATCTGGCAATGATGTAGAAGGATTTACATTTATGCATCTATCTATGGTCACATTTTCAGCACTCAAGATGACTTTTTCGTACTTAGTCAGCCGACTATGTGTCATGTACTGTGTTTTTGTTCTTGTCAAAAGAATTTCTACTGAATGGGGAACATACACTCTCAGTGGATACCCCATCACTATACCTTCACTTTGTTCCAGACTTACACAAGTAGCAGCAACTGCTTTCAGACACCCAGGCAATGCTTTTGCTATAGGATCTAAAACGGGCGAGAAGTAAGCTATAGGCCTCTTCATGGTGCCGTGTTTTTGTACCAGTACTGAAAATGCACATCCATCTCTTTCACTGCAGTATAACTCAAAATCCTTCTCATAATCAGGCATGCCTAATGCAGGGGCCTCACACAGTTTCTTTTTCAATTCTTTGAAAGATTTCATTTCTTCTTTGTTTAACTCAAAAGGGTCTTTTACATCTTTCTTTGTCAATTTTTGTAAGGGTTTTGCAATCAAAGAAAATCCACTTATCCACTGTCGACAATATCCAACCATTCCCAAGAACATTCTTACCTCTCTCTGAGTCATTGGTGCTCTCATTCCTTGAATCATTCTTACTCTTTCTGTCGCTATTTTCCGCACTCCTTTCTCAATTTTATGTCCTAAATACTGGACTTCTTTCTGACAAAACTGTAATTTTGAAGGAGACACTTTATGTCCTCTTTTCTCTAAATGGTTCAGCAAAGCAATTGTGTCACTTACACATGCTTCTTTGGTTTTCGATGCCACCAATAGGTCATCGATATACTGCACCATCACTGATTTTTCTGGCATCTTCAAATCTTCCAGAGATTTCTTTAGAATCTGATTAAAAATTGAGGGCTTTCTGTATACCCCTGTGGAATTCGGCACCATGCCAAAATACGCTCTCCGAAACGGAATGCAAATAATGGCTGGCTATCTGGATGCAAAGGAATAGAGAAAAATGCATGACACAAATCTATCACAGTGTACCACTCAGCTTCATGCGGAATTTGATATAGAATCACTGCAGGGTTTGGCACTATTGGACAACATGGTACAACTATTTTGTTTATCTTTCTCAAATCCTGTACTATTCTATATGTTCCATTTGGCTTTTTCAGTCCCATAATAGGTGAATTACATGGACTGCTCATGATTTCTTTCAGAATTCCTTGTTCAATCATTTTATTTATCACAGGAGTTATTCCTTCAATTATTTCTGGAGTTAATTTGTACTGTGGCGTGTTTGGATAAATTATCCCTTCTTTCACTGTCACTTTTACAGGATCAACTTCTCTCATTAACCCAATGTCTTCACCTGTAAAATCCCACACACTTTCTCTTACAGCACTTTTTAGTTCTTCTGGAAGTTTTTCTGCATCAAATGCAGGAAACAAACCATTCGTTTCAGGTTCTTGATTCATCAAAGTTACTTTGTACAAAACATCTTCATCTGAAGTCTGAAAACCTATTCCATCTGGCGTACAATAGATTGTGTGTAGGAGAGTAGGATCTGCTTCACAGGGGTACCCCCACTTTTTGCTGATACTTCACTGGTTTTCGACATTAGTCTGGCTGGGGCCCTGCTATTCAGAACCCCAGCCTAGCTGTTTCCTCTTTAAAAGGGTCTCCATGTGCCTTAGGCACATCACTGATTGGGATCTGGAGTGCCCTTGTAAGTCCCTAGTATATGGTATACTATGTACCAAGGGCATAGGTACCTCAGAGGCCTGCCAGGGGCTGCAGCATGTATTATGCCACCCCTGGTAGGCCCTCCAAACTGACACCACAGGTCTGCTACTGCAGCCTGGGTAAGGTGGTGCATGCACCCCTTGCTGTGGTATAGGTTACCTATATCACTAAAAGCATACACACATATAAACCTATAAGTCACTCCTAAGGCAGGCCTTATCAATCCTAAAGGCAGAGTGCATGGTTCTTATGTGAGAGGGTGCCCCTGCATGAGCAGGGCCCCTCTGCAGCATTCGGAGACCATCTCTGATGCTGTTTGTAGTGCAGCCTGACCATATACTCTTAAACGCATTATATCCTCGCGGTAAAATGCTAACTATGGAATGGCTGCACCAAAACATGTCGTGTTTGGTGTCAAACATCTTGGAATACTACCCCCCGCCAATCCTGGCGGCGGGGGTAGCATTCCACCCTTCTAGAGGGAAAGGCATGTTAACTCTGACGAGTCCGGTAACTTCTTTCCAGAGCCCTGGCATCACAAAATGGATGCTGCTGCCACAGACACGAGTCTGGCCTCCTGCTGCTGGACGAAACTCCGGCAGGGGAGGCCTGGACAATAGGTTTCCTGTCCCAGGGAGGTGTGACCACCTCCCCAGACAGGACAATGTGTATTGGGGCTGGGCGGGAGCACTTTCGGGTGCTTTGAAGTCCTGCACTGGGGGCACATTTGGTGTCCCTGTGCATACCCCAGTTCAAACCGGATCAGGGGCTTGCAGCCCCTGCTTTGGCGCGAACTGGACAAAGGGAAAGGGGTGTAGCCACCCCTCTGCCCTGACCCACCCATAGGTGGGGCCACAGAGTAGTCCATCCCCTATTTTTGGAATAAAGGTAGGAACCCAGTCCTTAGGACTTTAGATTATACCTGGACGAAACTCTGAAACAGAATCCTGGACCTTCGACGCTCTACTCACGATTAGAGGACTGAAGAATCTCCCTTGGGGTCAAGGAGTGACTCCCCTGCTTGGCAGGCACCAAAGAAGCATCTGTCCGGTTCGCATCACTGAAGCTCCCGTCAGACGCCGAAGTCATCGCATCACCAGAGGTGGATTCTCAGACTTCCCCGAGGCTACCCTGAGTCCCCAGCAAAGCTGAGGCCCGTGGCTATCGTGGGTAACGTGAGACCGTGACCCCTGGACACCGAGCACACTTGCAAGTGCACCATCTTCTGGGTCTCCCAAGAAGTCGTGCTTTGGGCTCCGAGTAGCCCTAGCCTCCAGCACCACCTGCACCGAAGATCACTGGCCCCCACTCCACGAGTGTCCTGTAAGCCAGCTCCACGTGCGGCGTCATGAGGCTCCTTCGCGGTCGCTAGCCCATTGGCTAGTAGCCCTTACCGAAGGCCAATCTTTTCTTTACTTGGCAGTCTGGTTGCTCCAGGCCTGCCCTCACTTACCCTTGCTGGGTGAGTTCCCCAGACCTTGCTGGTCTGCATCATCGACGATCTACATCTTACTCGAGACTTGCCGTTGCCAAGGCCTGTTGGGTCCAATCTGGTCGCCGACACCTCTGCACTCGACAGACATCAAGCAACAGCCCGAATCCTGCTCCTGGTCGCCGACAACGCCTCCCGGACCTCGTGGCTGAAGAGTCAAGACGACCGTCAACGAACTTGAAGCACTCGACATCGGTGGGCATCTGTCCATCGCCCTCCTGGTCACTGGCTAGTGACCCAGACTCTGTCCCCTCTGCTTTCAGGTTCTTCAGAACTCCGATCCACTCTTGGATCCACCCGGACACTTTTCTCCTGGTCGCCAGCAGCACTTTGCAGCAGATCGCCATAAGAAACGACGACGAAACCCGACCCCGAAAGGCACCTATGCACCCGGCTTCCCTGGGTGAGGTAACACGAGTACTCCGGTGCTCCCGTGGGTAGAGACTCTTCAAAGTCCTAGATCTCAAAGGGTTTTGTCCTAGTCCTCTTTTAAGTGTCCCTTTCCTCTATTTTCCCGATCCCGACTTTCTCCATAGAAGTTAACGGCGTATCGCGGTTGTGTATTTACACTGCACGCGTCTCCCGTGGGTCCCCTGTGTCACTACCTTGGGTGGTTCCTTGTGGTCCAAGCACTTCTAGAGGCTCTAGGCCTAGTGTCTAGTTCAGTCGTGGTTCGCATACCATTTTATTGGTATATGGTTTGGTACGCCCCTAGGGCTCAAACGTGTATTTGTGCTATTACTGTGATTTAAGATCTTATAACCTATGTACTTCGAACTCTAGCCTCATAAAGAGACTAGAGGGGTGTGTTTAGTAATAAATACATATATTTTGAATATATACCTGGTGTGGTGCTCTTTCATTTGGTCACTCAAGAGATTATAGACTGGTAAAACAAGCTGCTTTACATTCCTTCAAGACTTAGCCTGAAGGCTGCTCTCCACAGCTACCACTAGGATAGCTTTCAATAAGGTTGTCTTTAACCTACCTACCATAAGAGTCGATTTGGACTGGTGCAAGGTGCCCACTATAATTAGTGGACAGCATATGCCAGGCCAACTTCTCACATTGGTGGCAGCGGTGGGATTCCAGCTTGCTATTGTTTTACCAGATAATCTCAATTGAATTGATCAACTGAAAACCACTAAAGGTACCTAAGGTACATATAATTTAAGCTTAGAATATCAGTAAGTTCTACTGAACTTAGAGTTGTGTGTTAAGGGATAGCACAACCCTTTCTACAACTCAAGAGAGTTTAGTAGGCCACACTAGAGTAGGTAGTGCATACACCACACCACACTAGTGATGTCTTTAAAAGCAGGATCTAGAGATGCCCTGCAGGAAGCCATTGAGCTTCCCCCTCCAAGTATGACACACTCCCATTCTTGGAACTGAGAGCTTTGTGTAACGTGAGGAAATTAAGGACAGGCCAAAGTCCCACCACCCAACACCTCCAGGAGATGTTGGTGGCTTATGATCTTAGTAAGTCCTCAGAGACTGAAGGGGTAGGAGCAGAGGGTGGGCCAGCAGATGAGGAAGGGGCCAGGGGTACTACTACCCCCAGCCCCCCTCTGAAACTGACCAGGAGGGTGACAATGACCCTGACCTGGAAAACCCAATCCCTTCTGGGGAAGATGAAGATGAGGATCTGGAGAACCACACCTTTGTCCCCCCAGGAAGGATTATGAGTGTGCTCAGAAAGTCTAGGTCTCCTTCTCAGGAGTCTAACCACTCTGGCACCTCAATAGGGAGCTCTGTTTCTTCTCACAGGAGGGAATCCTCTCATGAGAGAAGAAAGAGACTGGTCCAGTATGAGGAAACTCAACTGGAGATCAGGAAGAAGCAATTGGCTTTAGATAGAGAATCCCTAGATCTCCTTAGGGAGAGAAGAAAGTTGGGACTAGAGTCCCATGGTGGCAGCCATGTCCCTAGAGATAGGGAAAGGTCCTATGACCATAGGAACCTGAGCAAGATTGTCCCTCCCTACCAGAGTGGGGATGATATCCACAAATGGATAACTGCTTTAGAGAGGGCCTGTAAAGTACAGAAGGTCCCTCAGGAGCAGTGGGCAGCAATCTTGTGGCTCTCCTTTGCTGACAAAGGTAGAGACAAGCTCCTCACTGTTAGAGAGGAGGATGCTGACAATTACAAGGTCTTGAAGAGTGCTCTTATTGATGGGTTTGGCCTAACCACTGAACAGTACAGGTTGAAGTTCAGAGACACCCAAAAAGCACAGACTCAAGACTGGGTAGACTATGTGGATTGTTCTGCCAAGGCTCTGGAAGGCTGGTTGATGGGCAGTAAGGTGTGTGACTTCTCAGGATTGTATAATCTGATAATGAGGGAGCAGATTCTTAATAACTGTCAAAACCAGCTGTTGCATCAGTACCTGGTTGACTCTGATCTGACCTCTCCCCAAGAATTGGGAAAGAAGGCAGACAAATGGGTCAGAACCAGGGTGAAGCAGAAGGTACAGAACCAAGGTGGGGAAACCAAGAAGCAAGATGCTAAGAACTCTGACAAGGGTGGGGAGAAGGGTAAAGATCAAAAGTCTTCATCAGGCCCCCAAAGATCTTCTTCTGGTGGGGATTCCCAGTCTACCAAGGGTAAAGGCCAAAGAAAACCATGGTGCAAGGTCTGTAAGCAAAAGACCCACTGGACCAGTGATTGCACCAAGTCCAAAGACTCCAGTCCAGCATCCACCAATGCCCCTAAGGCACCTGTTCCCCCTAGTACAGTTGGTGGAAGTGCTCCAGCAAAGGGTTTAGTAGGGTTCACCCTGGGAACTGAGTTGGGCTCTGACTTAGTCAGGGAGCTGACTCAGGCTGTGTTAGTCTGTGATGGAGGCATGGATGTGACCTCCACTGTGAGTCCCAGTAATCTGGGCAAGTACAGACAACAGCCTTTAATCAATGGACGAGAGGCTTTGGCATTTAGGGACACAGGGGCAAGTGTCACAATGGTGACACAAGACCTTGTGCTACCTGGGCAAGTTATACTTGGTGAAATGTACCAAGTGACCAATGCTAGCAATGTCAGAACAGACCATACTCTGGCAGTTGTTAACTTCTCCTGGGGAGGGGTAACTGGCCTTAAGAAGGTTGTGGTAAGTGCAAACCTACCAGTCGAATGCTTGCTTGGCAATGACTTAGAGACTTCTGCTTGGGCAGAAGTGGAGCTCAGGACCCATGCAGAAATGCTGGGGATCCCTGCAGATGTGTTTGCTGTGACCAGGTCACAAGCTAAACTGTCTAAAACTGAACAGGCCTTGGATTCTGGAAGAATGGACCAAGTGCCTTCCAAGAGGAGGAGTAGTAGGGTTAAGGCAGTGCCTTCCCCCTTGGCTCAGGAGGAAGATCAGTCCCTTGAGGGGGATGATCTCAGCCCTGAAGAAGGAACTGTCCCAGAGGAACTTGAGCCTGACCAGGTTGAGTTCTTGGGGACAGGGGGACCTTCTAGGGCAGATCTGAGCCAGGAGCAGCAGAGCTGCCCCTCCCTTGAACCCCTCAGACAGCAAGCTGCTGCTGAGGCTGCTGGGAAAGCTAGTGGTCCCCATACAGTGTATTGGGATGATGGACTCCTGTACTCAGAGAGTAGAGACCCCAAGCCTGGTGCTACCAGGAGGTTGGTAATACCTTTGAAGTTCAGGGGCTTCCTATTGACCCTAGCCCATGATATTCCCTTAGCAGGACACCTGGGCCAGAACAAGACTTGGGACAGAATTGTCCCTCACTTTCACTGGCCCCACATTTCTGAAGACAGTAAGGAGTTTTGTCGCTCCTGTGTAACCTGCCAAGCCAGTGGCAAAGCAGGTGGCACTACAAAGGCCCCCTGATACCACTACCTGTGGTGGGGGTGCCCTTTGAGAGGGTGGGGATTGACATTGTTGGTCCCATGGATCCCCAAACAGCATCTGGGCACAGATTTATACTGGTGGTAGTGGATCATGCCACCAGGTATCCAGAGGCTATACCCCTTAGGACCACTACAGCACCTGTGGTGGCAAGGGCCCTCCTGGGAATTTTCTCAAGAGTGGGCTTTCCTAAGGAGGTGGTATCAGACAGGGGTGCAAACTTCATGTCTGGGTACTTAAAGGCAATGTGGAAGGAGTGTGGAGTTACTTATAAGTTCACCACACCCTATCACCCACAATGCAATGGTTTAGTTGAGAGATTCAACAAAACCTTGAAGGGCATGATTAAAGGGCTCCCAGAAAAGCTTAGGCGTAGATGGGACATACTCTTGCCCTGCCTTTTATTCGCATATAGGGAGGTGCCTCAGAAGGGGTTGGTTACAGCCCTTTTGAACTTCTGTTTGGCCACCCTGTGAGGGGTCCACTGTGCTTGGTGAAGGAAGGATGGGAGTTACCTCTCAAGCCCCCAAAGCAAGATATAGTGGACTATGTACTTGGTCTCCGCTCCAGGATGGCTGAGTACATGAAAAAGGCAACCAAAAACCTTGAGGCTAGCCAGGAACTTCAAAAGGCCTGGCATGACCAAAAGGCTGTCCTAACTGTTTACCAGCCAGGACAGAAGGTGTGGGTGTTGGAGCCAGTGGCCCCAGCAGCTCTCCAAGACAAATGGAGTGGACCCCACACTATTGTTGAGCAGAAGGGTGAGGTCACTTACTTAGTAGACCTGGGAACACCCAGGAGTCCCCACAGGGTTCTCCATGTCAACAGACTTAAGCCATATGTGGACAGGGCAGACATGGGCTTGCTCATGGCTACTGATGAAGGGCAGGAGGAAGAGAGTGACCCACTCCCTGACCTGCTCTCACAGAACCCTGACGATGGGTCAGTTGATGGTGTAGCCTTGGCAGGCAGCCTCACTACCCAGCAACAAACTGATTGCAGGCAAGTCCTCAATCAGTTTAGACATATGTTTTCTCTGACACCCAGTCAGACCACCTGGTGCACTCATGAAGTGGACACTGGGGACAGTCTGCCTATTAAAAACAAGATTTATATGCAACCTGACCATGTCAGGGACTGTATCAGGACTGAAGTCCAGAAGATGTTGGAATTGGGAGTGATTGAGCCCTCAGATAGCCCTTGGGCTAGTCCAGTAGTCCTAGTACCTAAACCTCACACCAGTGGTGGGAAAAGAGAGATGAGGTTTTGTGTAGACTACAGGGGCCTCAATGCAGTCACTAGGACTGATGCCCATCCAATACCAAGGGCAGATGAGCTCATAGATACTTTGGCCTCTGCCAAATATCTCAGCACATTTGACCTAACAGCTGGCTACTGGCAGATCAGACTAGCTGATGCTGCAAAGCCCAAAACAGCATTTTCAACCCCTAGTGGGCATTATCAATTTGTGGTGATGCCCTTTGGTCTGAAAAATGCACCTGCCACTTTCCAGAGGTTGGTGAACACAGTTCTCACAGGACTGGAGGCCTATAGTGCAGCTTATCTAGATGATATTGCTGTCTTGAGCTCCACCTGGGAGGATCACCTGGTCCACCTCAGGAATGTTTTACAGGCCCTGCAAAAGGCAGGCCTGACTATCAAGGCCACTAAGTGCCAGATAGGGCAGAGTCAGGTTGTGTACCTGGGCCACCTTGTGGGTGGAGGCCAGGTTCAACCTTTGCAGAGCAAGATCCAGACCATCATGGACTGGACTGCTCCAACTACCCAGACTCAGGTGAGAGCCTTCTTAGGCCTGACTGGGTACTATAGGAGATTTGTCAAGGGGTATGGATCAATAGTGACACCCTTGAATGACTTAACTTCTAAGAAAATGCCCAAAAAGGTTCAGTGGACAGTTAGCTGTCAAAAGGCATTTGATGACCTCAAGCAGGCCATGTGCACTGCTCCAATTCTGCAGAGTCCTGATTACTCCAAGAAGTTCATTGTCCAAACAGATGCATCTGAATTGGGGGTAGGGGCTGTACTGTCACAATTGAATGAAGAAGGTCAGGATCAGCCAGTAGCTGTTATTAGCAGAAGGCTGACCCCTAGAGAGAAACGTTGGTCAGCCATAGAGAGGGAGGCCTTTGCTGTGGTCTGGGCTCTGAAGAAGTTGAGGCCATACTTGTTTGGTACACACTTCCTGGTTCAGACAGACCATAAGCCCCTCTTATGGCTAAAACAAATGAAGGGTGAAAACCCCAAACTGCTTAGGTGGTCCATTTCCCTACAGGGGATGGACTTTACAGTGGAACATAGGCCTGGGAGTAACCATGCGAATGCAGATGGACTCTCTAGGTATTTCCACTTAGAACATGAAGACTTAACTGGGCAAGGTTAGTTTAATGTCCCTACGTTTGGGGGGGTTGTGTAGGAGAGTAGGATCTGCTTCACAGGGGTACCCCCACTTTTTGCTGATACTTCACTGGTTTTCGACATTAGTCTGGCTGGGGCCCTGCTATTCAGAACCTCAGCCTAGCTGTTTCCTCTTTAAAAGGGTCTCCATGTGCCTTAGGCACATCACTGATTGGGATCTGGAGTGCCCTTGTAAGTCCCTAGTATATGGTATACTATGTACCAAGGGCATAGGTACCTCAGAGGCCTGCCAGGGGCTGCAGCATGTATTATGCCACCCCTGGTAGGCCCTCCAAACTGACACCACAGGTCTGCTACTGCAGCCTGGGTAAGGTGGTGCATGCACCCCTTGCTGTGGTATAGGTTACCTATATCACTAAAAGCATACACACATATAAACCTATAAGTCACTCCTAAGGCAGGCCTTATCAATCCTAAAGGCAGAGTGCATGGTTCTTATGTGAGAGGGTGCCCCTGCATGAGCAGGGCCCCTCTGCAGCGTTCGGAGACCATCTCTGATGCTGTTTGTAGTGCAGCCTGACCATATACTCTTAAACGCATTATATCCTCGCGGTAAAATGCTAACTATGGAATGGCTGCACCAAAACATGTCGTGTTTGGTGTCAAACATCTTGGAATACTACCCCCCGCCAATCCTGGCGGCGGGGGTAGCATTCCACCCTTCTAGAGGGAAAGGCATGTTAACTCTGACGAGTCCGGTAACTTCTTTCCAGAGCCCTGGCATCACAAAATGGATGCTGCTGCCACAGACACGAGTCTGGCCTCCTGCTGCTGGACGAAACTCCGGCAGGGGAGGCCTGGACAATAGGTTTCCTGTCCCAGGGAGGTGTGACCACCTCCCCAGACAGGACAATGTGTATTGGGGCTGGGCGGGAGCACTTTCGGGTGCTTTGAAGTCCTGCACTGGGGGCACATTTGGTGTCCCTGTGCATACCCCAGTTCAAACCGGATCAGGGGCTTGCAGCCCCTGCTTTGGCGCGAACTGGACAAAGGGAAAGGGGTGTAGCCACCCCTCTGCCCTGACCCACCCATAGGTGGGGCCACAGAGTAGTCCATCCCCTATTTTTGGAATAAAGGTAGGAACCCAGTCCTTAGGACTTTAGATTATACCTGGACGAAACTCTGAAACAGAATCCTGGACCTTCGACGCTCTACTCACGATTAGAGGACTGAAGAATCTCCCTTGGGCTCAAGGAGTGACTCCCCTGCTTGGCAGGCACCAAAGAAGCATCTGTCCGGTTCGCATCACTGAAGCTCCCGTCGGACGCCGAAGTCATCGCATCACCAGAGGTGGATTCTCAGACTTCCCCGAGGCTACCCTGAGTCCCCAGCAAAGCTGAGGCCCGTGGCTATCGTGGGTAACGTGAGACCGTGACCCCTGGACACCGAGCACACTTGCAAGTGCACCATCTTCTGGGTCTCCCAAGAAGTCGTGCTTTGGGCTCCGAGTAGCCCTAGCCTCCAGCACCACCTGCACCGAAGATCACTGGCCCCCACTCCACGAGTGTCCTGTAAGCCAGCTCCACGTGCGGCGTCACGAGGCTCCTTCGCGGTCGCTAGCCCGTTGGCTAGTAGCCCTTACCGAAGGCCAATCTTTTCTTTACTTGGCAGTCTGGTTGCTCCAGGCCTGCCCTCACTTACCCTTGCTGGGTGAGTTCCCCAGACCTTGCTGGTCTGCATCATCGACGATCTACATCTTACTCGAGACTTGCCGTTGCCAAGGCCTGTTGGGTCCAATCTGGTCGCCGACACCTCTGCACTCGACAGACATCGAGCAACAGCCCGAATCCTGCTCCTGGTCGCCGACAACGCCTCCCGGACCTCGTGGCTGAAGAGTCAAGACGACCGTCAACGAACTTGAAGCACTCGACATCGGTGGGCATCTGTCCATCGCCCTCCTGGTCACTGGCTAGTGACCCAGACTCTGTCCCCTCTGCTTTCAGGTTCTTCAGAACTCCGATCCACTCTTGGATCCACCCGGACACTTTTCTCCTGGTCGCCAGCAGCACTTTGCAGCAGATCGCCATAAGAAACGACGACGAAACCCGACCCCGAAAGGCACCTATGCACCCGGCTTCCCTGGGTGAGGTAACACGAGTACTCCGGAGCTCCCGTGGGTAGAGACTCTTCAAAGTCCTAGATCTCAAAGGGTTTTGTCCTAGTCCTCTTTTAAGTGTCCCTTTCCTCTATTTTCCCGATCCCGACTTTCTCCATAGAAGTTAACGGCGTATCGCGGTTGTGTATTTACACTGCACGCGTCTCCCGTGGGTCCCCTGTGTCACTACCTTGGGTGGTTCCTTGTGGTCCAAGCACTTCTAGAGGCTCTAGGCCTAGTGTCTAGTTCAGTCGTGGTTCGCATACCATTTTATTGGTATATGGTTTGGTACGCCCCTAGGGCTCAAACGTGTATTTGTGCTATTACTGTGATTTAAGATCTTATAACCTATGTACTTCGAACTCTAGCCTCATAAAGAGACTAGAGGGGTGTGTTTAGTAATAAATACATATATTTTGAATATATACCTGGTGTGGTGCTCTTTCATTTGGTCACTCAAGAGATTATAGACTGGTAAAACAAGCTGCTTTACATTCCTTCAAGACTTAGCCTGAAGGCTGCTCTCCACAGCTACCACTAGGATAGCTTTCAATAAGGTTGTCTTTAACCTACCTACCATAAGAGTCGATTTGGACTGGTGCAAGGTGCCCACTATAATTAGTGGACAGCATATGCCAGGCCAACTTCTCACATTGTGCAATTCATTTTACACAAAAGGTCACGACCTAAAAGATTTACAGGACTACAATCGCACACTACAAATTTATGCATTTTGCTAAAAGAACCAATTTTTACTTCTACCAATTCAGTAAGTGGGGTTTTAATCTGCTGATTGGCTACTCCTACCACTTGGATGTATTCACCTGAGAGAGGAAGGTTCGGAATTTCCACTGACCTAACAGTAGAACGGGTAGCTCCAGTATCGACAAGGAATGTTACGTTTGCACCATTCACTTCTCCATCCACAAAGGGACCAGACTGATCTACCTCTAGAGTTGCGCCAAGCACGCACTCTTTCCCCTCTCCTGCGCACCGTCAGAAACTTTCATCCGGGTCATCCTCACTCTGACGCAACCAATACTGAGAAATGTTAGCTGCTCGCGGCAACTGTGTTACCTGCTCTCCTCCGTAGAATCCTGTTTCTGTACTGTATCTTTGCTGGTTAACAATGTTGGGAAGTGGTGGTTGTGGCACCTGACTTTGTTGAACAACTACCTCATTCTGCACCTGTGGAGTTAATGATTGATGTTCCGGATTAGGTTTAGGTGGGAACTTACACTCATTCCTCCAATGCCCTAATTTTCCGCAATTATGACAAGGCCATTTCTTCTTTGCCTCTTCTAGGCTCACCTGTCCTTTTCCTTTACCTATGTTTGGTCGCATCTTATTCTGTCCTGATTCATTTCCATTATTATTGTCCAATTGGGCTTCTTGTTTCTCTGCCACTTTCACTTGTGCCCACATCGCCTTTTCTTTCAATTTACGCTGTTTACTTTCTATTTCATCACTACAATACTTAGCATACCTCAACACCTCATCTACACTTCCATTTTGCCAGTTTATCATATGTTGTTTAATCATATCGCTTATTTCTTGTTTCAAGCCAAACACAAATCGGTATACAAAATGACTCATGTCCTTTTCACTCAATTCCTCATAACCGCTATACTGCTTGAAAACCAATAACAAACGTTCATAATATGCATGTACAGACTCCTTACTTTCCTGTGTAGTTCTATCAATCTTAACCCAATCTGTCTCTTTGGGAGGAATCTTATTCTTCAAAAAGGTAATCACTTTGTCGTATTTCTTCATCACATCTGGTCCTGGAGCTCCTGTCTTAGGATCTCTTGGATATTCTGTAGTTGGCCAGTCAACTGTAATCTTACATTCTGACCACAGATCCGTTGGTACCACTATGTCAAACAATCCATCCAAATCTATCCACAACACTTTTGAGACCTTTACAAACCTTTCTACCTGTCGGTACCATTCAACTGGCTTCTCTCTTAGTTTTGGAAAGTCATTTGTAAATGACAGGATGTCCTGCCTAGTCCATGGAACATGCACATAACTACCACCTGGAGTTTCTCTCATAGGGTATTCTTTAACAACAGGTTCTTTTTCTGTTATCATAAAAGCCAATGAACCTTTGTCTATACTTTTCTCATTCTTCTTTGTCCATCTAACCTTCCATCTGTCCACATCACCCCACTTTCTCAACAAAACAATCAACTCTTTTATCTGTGTCAGCCTTCCTGCTGTATTCAAATTTTCAATATCTTTTTCACAAAAATCTACTCTGTATGGTTTCTGCAATGTTTTTACTTTTGCAAAATCTATTCCAATCTCACTAGCCACTTCTTCTAATTTGTCATGTAAATTCTTTGCTCTCCATGTTATACTTTTGCACAGAAACATTATTTCATCATCCTGATAATTTTTTATCTTCTCAGTACCAATCGTTCCTAGTATTAATTCTTCCATGTCAATTTTTAATCTGATCACATCTAATGGTTTTTCTTCCGTTTCTTTTATTTTAAAAGCTTTTATCCACTCATTTAACTCATCAGGAGTCGGACCTATGGGAGTACTATTTATTTCTGTCCAATTTCCACTCTTTTCAGGTGTCACTGTTGCAGATTCAGTTACCATAGGTATTTTCCTACCGTTACACTCATTTACTGTTAAATTTTCAGGTGGACTTGGTCTGTAAGCACTAGCCAAATTGCTTGTACCTGGACTTGTTTCCATTCTTTCCTTTTCTCTCTGAAATTGTGAACTTAAGGGAATCACCAAGGATCGCTCATCAATTTTCTGATTCTCAAAAACTGGTATTACTGGACCTATTGTTACAGGCACAGTAACTGCTTCCATATTTTTCGTTAATTCTCTAATTTTCTCAGTTAGTTCTTTGGTTGTCCTTGCTAATTCGCTTGCATTGTCGCTTTCTATTCCCTCATGTTGAGAAGCTCTCATTTGTTCTTGTGACCTGTTTACTTCATTTCTCTTTTCCGGACTTTTATTTCGCATAGTCTCTATTGGTGGCGCATTTGGTGTCACCACTGTAGAACTCTGCTGATACGGAGGTGGATTTCTATTTAAAATATCTTCCAGCAACTCGTCATCCGTTTCGCTCTCATGCATATACTTTTCTCTCTCTAAATGTTTCTTTTTCTCAGTCCGTTTTTTCTTAGTCCCTTCCTCAACTGTAAAAGCTGGAAACAAACCTCCTGTCATGTTAGCACATCTCCATCGTTTTATTCTGTCCTCATGATTCATTCCCCACAATCTTCCGGGCACAAACTCATAACCTTTCATTCCTCTGAACCTTTCTCGCTCGTACATCTCATCTTCCCATTCTGTTAAAGCCTCAAACTGTGTCGGTCTAGGTCTAGGTTCCAATTTAAACATTTTCTCTCTTAGATTCCGTAAAACTGCTACATTAAAAGAACCATTTTCAGGAAAAGCCAATGCTCCATCATTCTTTGTATATTTTACCCAATTGTCCAACCATATGCACGTATGATATCCATATTTCAGCATCATATGTGAAGCTGCTGATTTCGGCGGAGGAATTACTTGTCCCTCTCTAGTCACAACTTTTTTGTCTTTCTTAAAGAAATTCTTCAATTTCGCCGTCCATGACGTTCTCTCCCTTTCATACTCGTAATACGGCATGTTTTCTATTTTGTTTTCTCTTTACTCTAACGCTGTTTCTGTGTACGGAACTTCGTCCAATTACAGCGCGATTCACACTAACGTACCAATCAGAACAATTTCCACCATCCGCGAACCAACCAATCCTAGCGCGGCACTTTTTCTACGTCACTCCTGCTCTGTGTTCACGTGTCTAACGCACTATCCAATCCTAGCGCTGCACTTTTCCACGTCACTTCTACTCTTTACCCCTCCTTTACAAAATTTATCGGCAATTTTTCTTTTTACTGTTTTCTTCGTTAGTTACAACAAATAAACAATTCCATAGTCTGATTCGCTAAACAAAGTGACAGCTTTGTCCTTTTACACAAGAATCCTGTTTTTCCAGTAGGCAGCGCTTACCTCTACCCTACCACAGAATTATTTACTTTCGCTGATAAAGTAGCACCTCCCTCTACCTTACCCTTCTTTCAAACAAACAATTTACTCGTTTCTCTGGGGATAAGACACATGTGGAGACTAGGCTCCTGAGAATTAAGGCCAAAGTTTCACAAGTAAACGTGATTTGCTATTTCAATTACACACTTTTCACACAGAAATCCCTAACATAACACAACCTGCGTTATTACCAAAATGAATTCAGACCATGTACCAAATTCCATGTGACTTCTCTTGCCACACGTGTTCCACTTCCTACATCCCAGAAGCGTGAAAACTTACATATAACATAACGTGACTCAACATATATTGTTAGTCATCAAAAATAATCAATAATCAATAACAAATAATCACTAAACTAATCTATAGAAAACCATAACTCTGCTACCAAGAAATCTGATGCAGCGCGTACAATAAAAACTATTCTCCTCCTAGGTTACTTATAGGTCATCCAGGGGCAAACTATATTTCTCATATCCACATGACGATGGGGCCCATAAACATCGTCTAACACACACACACATACACACTCCTGGATTTCCTTTACACCTTTGTGAATTTCTGTACTCCTAGGAGAAGCATGAGAACTAAATGGAGAACACCTTTTATGTACCGCTGGAAGAGCCAGGATATCTTGTTACCTTTATCAGTCACTTTCTTTTAGTTATTTCTTAAGATATTCCTGCTCATTGTTTGTCGATGAATCATTCATTTAAGAAATTAGTTCATAGTGATTAAGACCAGCTGAATCACAATAAACAATTACTTATGTCACAATCATTTAGGAAAATAACCACTGAGTCATTTTGAGTTTAAAGAATCTTAAATTTTATATAATTTTAAAAGCATGGAAAGAATTTTTTAATACTTTATTCAATTATTCAATCTTAAATTCACAATTTTATTAAACATAATCAATTTATTGCAGAAAGGAAATTTTTGTCATGAAGCCAAAACCCTAATTACCTGCCTAGCTTCCTAATTTAGCCTAATGATTTCTAACCTAAGTTAGGAATTAGGAATAGCCTGATTCTCATACTCAACTGTAAAATTAAGACAGCAACAGCAACTTCAGCTCGTCAGCATCAGCTACCTGCAACCCGTCTCCTCTAACAGTCTTTCAGCATCTCCCGCTCAATAAGGGATCAATCAGGACCACCCAGCACTGGAAGCCACCAACACGACTCTTCAACTCCTCTCCTGACTGTGACTGCAACCACGACTCTCGAACTGCCTGGAACTCTGACCCCCTCCCACTAAGAGTAGGCCCTCTTATACCCTAATTCTAACTTTGTTAACTAACTGTTGCAACATTAATATCACGCTTTTCTTTCATTGGTCCATGCATGTCAGCTTATTCATTCTTTAATCAAGTTCTCTTGGATTCAAGGGTCCTTGGATCATTTCCTTTCCCATACGCTTAAACATTTCCATCCGATTCGATCAGTTCATTTGTAACTTCTTTCGACACATTTGAGAACTCCGCAGTCATTGTCCTTTCTCTTAGACTTGCTTCTCACGGGCGCTCTGCTGATCATCATGGCACACTATCAGTTCAATTAGGTCACACCAGCCTTGACCATTTCTTGCATCCTAGCCTCTCAGAAACATCACGAGGTTCCAGATTTCTTCAATCTCATCCCGTACCACGTGTCCCCTTGCGCCTGCGCACATCTTCCCACTGGCGGCCATTTTATATCGGCACTCGGTTCTACTTAAGAAGCACTAATTTGAGGCAAATAAAACATAATTAAAATAGAGAAAAATATCCCTTTCGTTTCCCTCCCGTCTACGTACCCCAATTAGTTGTTACCTAGCAGAAAGCAACATTTAAGCTGTTCCTTACTTACCATCACTATTTGTTTTTGCAACGACACGTTTTATTTCTATGAAGCACAATAACATGCATTTATTTTTTATTAGTACGCATTTATTTTTACGTTATAATTAGACACATAGACATTTATTAATAGATTATTTAGCACACATATTGGCATATTACCATTCCCACACATACAGTGTTGATTAATACATTTAAACGAACATTTTATTTAATTAATTATAAAATTTGTTAGGGGTTAAACATTTTATTTTCCCTGCTCCATCACCATCAACGCACCTGAAGCACTCGACCTCGGTGGGCATCTGTCCATCGCCTTCCTGGTCACTGGCAAGTGACCCAGACTCTGTCCCCTCTGCTTTCAGGTTCTTCAGAACTCCGATCCACTCTTGGATCCACCCGGACACTTTTCTCTTGGCCGCCAGCAGCACTTTGCAGCAGATCGCCATTCGAATCGACGACGAAACCCGACCCCGAAAGGCACCTATGCACCCGGCTTCCCTGGGTGAGGTAACACGAGTACTCCGGTGCTCCCGTGGGTAGAGACTCTTCAAAGTCCTAGATCTCAAAGGGTTTTGTCCTAGTCCTCTTTTAAGTGTCCCTTTTCTCTAATTTCCCGATCCCGACTTTCTCCATAGAAGTCAACGGCGTATCGCGGTTGTGTATTTACACTGCACGCGTCTCCCGTGGGTCCCCTGTGTCACTACCTTGGGTGGTTCCTTGTGGTCCAAGCACTTCTAGAGGCTCTAGGCCTAGTGTCTAGTTCAGTCGTGGTTCGCATACCACTTTATTGGTATATGGTTTGGTACGCCCCTAGGGCCCAAACGTGTATTTGTGCTATTACTGTGTTTAAATAACTTCTAACTTATGTACTTCGAACTCTAGCCTCATAAAGAGACTAGAGGGGTGTGTTTAGCAATAAATACATATATTTTGAATATATACCTGGTGTGGTGCTCTTTCATTTGGTCACTCAAGAGATTATAGCCTGGTAAAACAAGCTGCTTTACATTCCTTCAAGACTTAGCCTGAAGGCTGCTCTCCATAGCTACCACTAGGATAGCTTTCAATAAGGTTGTCTTTAACCTATCTCCAATAAGGGGTTGTTTGGACTGGTGCAAGGTGCCCACTATAATTAGTGGACAGCATATGCCAGGCCAACTTCTCACACCGTCCACCATGTGCCCAAAGGGGTCACACCCCACACATCACCAATTCCATGACACACACATGTACCTGTGCGAAACACAGCAAAGATGTGCATGTGAGAGCCACACTGACAATGCAAGTGACACCACATGACGAGCAGCATGGCTGGAGTACAATCACCATGACATTGTGCACACCACCAGACTGAGGTGGCTGAGTGTGGACCACATCCGGAAAGGAGCAGGTCACACTCTGACACATCCACGTGCACAAACAACCACTGACGTCAACAATACATCTGCAGACAAACAATGCACAAGAGTACAAAAAACATCCAAGAGCACAAATGACCCAAGTCGCCAACATCACAGCATCTAAAAAGCACAAAAGTCAAAGGCACACCGCCTCCAAGGGATAAGGGGCAGCAAAATCACAGCTGCAGGTGCGACCCTCCCACAATGCAGCACACACACATAGCAATGACAGCACATCCACATGGACGACAATGTGGTACACAGTGCAACACACACACTGCAGAACAGAGGACACAACTGGGTCCGCCTTTGCGCACAAAATGGCCAATCACATCTGACATAGCAGGGAACTGTGAGATGAAAATGTATGTGTACAACATCACCTACGTCATGTAGTCCAAATGTCCACTGTCCCGCATCAAATAGTCCGCTCCTCCCAAACAGTCACAATGTACATTGTCATGCAGTCTGTATGTAAACCTGAATAATGTGTGAACATACATGCCAACACAATGTCAACAAGCATCTCCCCTTCACATTGCAGAGGGACAAACAACACCTCCAGCAGAGCAGACCAGACAACTCTACAGTGATTCTGAAGAGGACCTCCACACTTCCGACACCGACGCCCTACAACAGTCCATGGACATCTTCGGACAATCGACCTCCAGGAGCAGGGCAGCACAGCTGCATCGAGGATACCCCACCCCCTGCACAGACAACACAGCTGGATGCACACACCACCACGGCTGGCTCACAGCAGCCCACCGAAGCACACATCGCATTCCAAGGCCAGGTGTCAGACTGCCGGAAGGGGGTGTTCGAACAGGTGCGGGTGGGGTCCCACCTCATGGAAGCCGAACTAGATCACATACGTGGGTGTCTAAGTCCCATCAGGGACCACCTACACTCCCCAAAGGAGACCCACACTGCGACAGAGACACCTGCATTTGCACATTTCCAGGACTGACCACACCCAGAGCCACGGGATAATCATCCACACCCCCACGCTGGACTGGCGCACGCCGGCCCAGTCCACTCCCCTTACGCATTGAGTGGGGGACGACAAAGCTACATGTGCAATGTCCCACACTCTGCCTGCGGTGACATGGCTGCATCCTCTGCACACGGCACAATGTGATGTTGTGGGGCCGTGGCCCGAATGCATACATCATGAGCACACAGACACACTCATAGAGCTCTTGAACTGGCCACTGGCACATGCGCCCGACACCTTTATTGGCATGGTCACATGTACAGTGACGCATGTGCTGGATGTGTGTGGGGTGAGTGTCAGCCAGCTCTCAGAGAGTCGTTGGTGCTGGCAACAACTTGAACAGTGATCACAATTTAAGCAGAAACAGAAAACACCAGCGTTACAGAAACAACTGTGAAGCATCATGGTGGTAGCCGGAGAGAGTACAGTGTTCACCCAACATGCAAGCAGAATGCTCCTTGATTCGTTGTGCACTGAGTAAGTGGCACCTGAAGGGCTGAGCAGGGTATCAAGCTGATGATGGCACCCACGACAGGTGTGAGCAACTCTGACAGTCTGGCAGTAAGACACCTCCGACTCTGGCACCTGTTGTTTGGAGTTGGTCCTGGCGGTGATGGCGTGTGCATCCTGTGGTGATGCGACGTCCGGGCAGGACAGGACTCGATTTGATGTGTGGGCCCAGGTGGACGGCACCTGAGGCCGGAGGCAGCGGACAGCGCAGGGCCACAGACACATGGCGTTGATGCCCCCCAGGCCATCGGAACAGAGGCCATCCGACATGCCCTCAGACTGGGGCCATGATTTGAGCTGCACAGAGTTAGTGGCCCCGGATGTACTGCGGCCAGCACAGGCACACCGCCATGGGACGGTGACTTGCGGTGCAGTGAGATAAGGCCACACTAGGTGAGCGGGTCCTCGTCGATGTCGAAGGTGAATGTCACGGAGGTTTGCGGGGGACAGTGGAAGGGGTCCTCCAGGGCATGATGCAGAGGGCAGAAGACAGCCGGAAGGAGCAAATGGAGGAGTGGAATGCTACAGCCTCGTTTTGGCCACATAGTCAGTATCACCGACACCATGATGAAGACAACCCCCAAGCCATAGACTCAGTCTCCAACAAATCTCAAGAAGTAAGTGTCCATGGATGTCGGGGAACAGACTTAGTGGCAGCAGAGCTGTAAGGGGATGCAGTCTGCGACGAGGCCAGTACAATGTTATCAGCTCGGCCATAAATGATTCATGACTGAGTTCACAATGTGTGACCTACTCGACCACTGTGTGGTCCGGAGGCAGTGGGCAGCGTGGGCCAACCGCTGTTCAGCAAGCTCCTCCTGGAACACTAACACACGGCGTTGAAATGGCATGTGGTGATGACTCGTGGTTGACCGAGGCAGTAGCGACAGAGCTGAGCGGGTGTTTAGCCAGCGACGACGCCGTGTCCTGCCTGGTACGGACTGGATTGGATTTGTGTGAGGCCTGCAGGCCCGCAGTGTAGTCCGAAGGCATAGTCTTCAAGGGACTACAGGCACGTGTGGCTGGGATGCCATGCACATACTTTGTGTCACCACATCGAAGGGAGTATAGTGATATAAACGCAGCCATAAAGTGTGTACTCTGCCATTGCATAATCAAGACTCAGTCCCAAATGTGTGACCTACTTGAGCGTAGTGTAGGCCGGATGCAGCGGTGGAGTACGTAAACGAAAAAGGAGTAAAGCGGGCCTGTGTCGCGGAGGCCGTAATGGTCTGAGGAGGCTGCCAAGGTCGCGGGCTTCGGGCTTGGAGCTTGCACCGGCATGTGGTGGGCCCTCTTCGACACACGCCGGTGTCGGCAGGTGAGCAATGAGGCCTGGCTGCGCAGGGGCAGGCATGACGGGTTCAGGGACCAGCGGCCCGGGGTGCAGCAGGCGCACAGGATTGCAGGCCACACCGCTCATGGTGATGGCGTCAGCCTCGTGGCGGGGTGGGAGGCGCCGCCCTGGCAGGCACGTTGGGCATTCCGGAAGAGAACCACGCCCAGGGCTATATGCTTTTTATTCACACCCCTAGGCTGGCCTTGCATCCTCCGGGCCAGCCCACTCCTCACACGCTTACAGGGGGGGACGTCACAAGCTACATTTCCGCGATCTTCCCTACTGGTTGGGGTGACATGGTTGCGTCCACTGTCCACTACACTCCAGACACCAGCAGGGCATGTAGATATGGCTATGTCTTTGGTCTGCATACTGCAGTCTGTCCAGCACATCTTCGCAACACTTGGCATTGTGTACATTCTCATCCATGGGTCACTTGCCTCCTTCGCACATGCCTGATTCCCACCTCTCCCCACATTCCGGTATTGTGTGGCTGAGGTGCCATGCCGTTGATGGCTCATGTACATGGCTAACCAAGGTTGCCAGTGCCACAGTAAGTTGTGCTGTCGTGTCTGGTGGGGGGGCATGTTGTTTGGCATGTTGTATGTGATTTTGTGACGTGTGCAGTGCCAGAGTTGTGAATTGCATGATTGTGGAGTTGAGGTGTGTGGTGTGTTCATTTGGTACTTGTCAACGTGCAGTGCTTTTCCATAGGTGCCATCCTAGAAGCGCTGGTTGATGTTGGACTGTCGGAAGATGGAGGGATCATGCACACTGCCTGGGTAATTGGCTATGACATTGGTGAGGAGTCCCCTGTGGTCCACTATTGCCTGCACGTTGATGGTATGAGTGTGCTTTTTGTTGGGGTATTGTGTGCGGTGTTGGCAGGGGGCAAAAGTGGGACAAGTGTGCAGTCAATTGCCCCCGACACGTGCGGGGATCCAGCTATGGCGTATAGTCCTCACTTGGTCTCCAGCTGTTCCTGCGCATTGTGGGGGACGTATGGGTGCTGGGGTCCTAGCTGGTGAGGGCATCCAGGCCAGGTGTGAGGAACTTGGATGGGGCTGGCTGTGAGACTCCTCCGACTCGGGCGGTTGTTGTTTGGGAGGATACCAGAGGCCAATAGGTGCAGCACAGCCAGCAGCTTTGTCTGCGGAGGGATGTTGGTTGTCCGCTGTGTTGGTACCGTCAGCCTGTGGGCAATGATGTTCAGGATGCGGAGGATGGTTGTCCTTTTGGGCCTGTAGTGGGCATTGGCATTGTCTGGTGTTAGGTCTGTAGGGCTGGTGCATTTCCTGTATGTCCGCTGTCTTTGTCTGCGCTGCATCTGTGGTGGTCCGGGGGAGTGGGGTGGGTCCGTTGGGGTGGTGGCGGTCCTGGGGGTGGTGGCAGTGGGTGTTGTTGCCCCCTCTGGGCTCCGGGGTGCATGGTGAGTGGCTCCATGGCATCTGTTGTTCTTCCTGTGTGGCTCTGGGCTGGGATCCCTTTGATGGTGCAGCTTGTCGTCCGACTTTACACCAGGTCAGAGCAGGTGTTAGTTTCCTGCTGCTAACGCGCCTCATCGCCTGTTTTGTGGTCTTATCGACGATGTGGCTGGTCGTTGAGAATGTTGAGGTGTGGTGTTGTCGCGGGTTTTTGCTCAGGAACGCCTACTCTGCATCTCATTAGAGTTAGTTGCCGGGGACATCTGTGGTGATGTTTTTTGCAACTGCTTTCACAGGTAAACTGGTGTTATGGGCTGTTAGCACCAGCTTGTGAATGGGGCGGTAAATTTAGCGCGACTTTGGCTGCGATAAAGTGCCGATAACTCGGCGATAGCTCCTTGAGAATATGCCCCAGAGTGTTAATTTGGAAAAGAAAAAGAGCCGGGCCATAAGTTACTCACTTCCCCCAGCGCCGCTGCCGCTTGTCGGGGATGTTGAATACCAATGCTTGTTTAGTCTTCATTTCAGCTTATGCCTCTTCATTTCACCAACATACCCTCCTATACCTACAGCTTACTCGTGCTGGTTCCCTTTTTTCTCTCTTTACACAAATGTTAACTCTTTTTTGCATCTTTCTCTTCCACCTTTCATCTCTTGTTCTAGGTCAAAGTTTCATGATTTAAAATATGTTTCACCGCCTCAAATTAACCACTGGATATGTAGCTAAAGGCATTCTGTCACTACTCACCTAATATTTTATTTCAAGTTCATGTTTATATACAGGACCACTGGGTCTGGTGGCTTAGTGGAGTGATGCTCCACTGTAGGGGCCTGTGTTTGACCTCAGCCTTTCATCCTTCTGAGGTCGATAAAATGAGTACCATTGAGTTGGGTAACAATAAACATCTGATATTCAGCGCCAATTTGCCCTCCTGGTTGAAGTGCCCTTCACAAATACACAAACGTTTGGAATGTGAAAGCCGTATTATTTCATTTTTTTGCCGTTTTACCAGCATCACTATGCCAACACACACACAATATTTCATGCGTTTTCCAGCCATACTCGCGTCGCATAGATTCACGGTTCAGTTTCTGGACAGTAGCAGCGCGAGAAGGCAGGTGTAAAAGTGTGGGAGGAGAGATGTTACTATCTCCGCGCTGCTTCTCCGCCATGAGTACATTCACAGGTTTCACCAACATTTTCTAATTTGCTGCTCACCGTGTCTGAACAGCATAAATGTAGATGTCAGGTTCATGTCTTCAAAGAGCCTTCGCAAGTGAGCAAGGGTGACGTTTAACCCTGGGCATAATACTTTGCTACGCTCACGAAGCATGCAAAGTTTGTGCTACTACACACTACGCAAATTGCACGTAGCAGAGTGAATAACTGTGCTTATCAACGTAGCGTAGCAGGAGTATAATAAACTCCTTCAAATGCTTTGATAAAGCTATTTTTTTATGCTAAAAAGCATATAACCAATTCACAAAAATGAATTTTGACAATGAAATATCAAGCAATGAGAGAGGTGATGATTTTGGAGTCCCCCCTAACCTAGGGGGAGGACCAAGCAGATGCCTTGAACACAAAAAAGCATATCATGTGAACGATTCAATGGTGGTCCCTTCCTCCTAGGACCACCCCAAGCACAGTTATGGGCAAAAATACAATCCCAACCAAAGGCCCTGCAAAGCATTATGGGACGAGATTAGCAGTGGGCAGTGAATATTATAGTGTCCAATATCAAAATAATTCTACAAAGAGCTGCAGTTCAACTAGTCGTTACTAGGTGTCCCTCACGAGTCAAATGCAAAAGCATTGAAATTATTAATACATCAAGCTGCAGTTCCACTACTAGTCGTTACAAGATGTCCCTCACGAGTCAAATGCAAAAGTATTGAAAACCTTTCATGAAGCTTTTGCATTTGACTCGTGAGGGACACCTAGTAACGACTAGTGGAACTGCACCTCTTTGTAGAATTATTTTGATATTGGATGCTATAATATTCACTGCCCACTGCTAATCTCGTCCCATAATGCTTTGCAGGGCCTTTGGTTGGGATTGTATTTTTGCCAATAACTGTGCTTGGGGTGGTCCTAAGAGGATGGGACCACCACCGAATCGTTCAATAAGATGTGCTTTTTGTTTTCAAGACATCTGCTTGGTTCTCTCCCTAAGTTAGCGAGGATACCAAAATCATCACCTCTCTCACTGCTTGTTAACTTTTTATTTTCACTTTAGTGAAATGACTATATGCATTTTTAGCATATAAAGACAGAGATATTTATTTTATCTTAACTTGTACTGTACAAGATGCTTTTGGTAATTATTGTACAGTGCAGTCAAGCACACAGCTATGCACTACGCAATTTGCATAGGTACGTGTAGTTAAAGCTGTACTTCACGTAGCTACGTGAAGTGCAACTACGCCCAGGCTTAGTGATGTTGAACAAACTACGCTACCTATGTTTGTAATGGAAGGTGACGAATACAATGTCATTTTGTTCACGGAAATCACATGAAATACTTGGAAAATTACATTAAATTAACCCGAACTGTCGAAATGCTAAAAAATGACAGGAGGAGGCAACACATCAACACAGACAAGAGGCCATTTTGAATAGGGCGTGGACGTCATGCTCCAATCTGCTCCTGCGCGCTATGCACTGTTTCCCTGCCCATCCCAGTCAAGCCTGGCCCTGTTTGTGTCCACTGTTCCTATTTATTTCTTTATTTTCTCTTTCTGTCTTCTTTCCCTGCCCTATGTTGTCCTGCCTGTCTGCTTTATGTTGTTTTGTCAACCCCGCCAAACACCCCCACCACCACCCCAGTCACTCTTCTCAGGGCAGAAGCATCCTGAACACGCCCCACTGGAGTGACGCCGCACAGTATTGTTTCCGGAGGATGACAGTGAAGCATGGTTTTCTTGTGCAGCGACACCTCCCCCTCATGCTGGCAACAAGCTTGTCAAGAAGTGCATCCTTTCCAAGCATGTGCCATGCTGGGAGGGAGAGCAGAGAAGCATGCAGCGCCACACTGCCCTCTCCTGCCCCCAGCGGCACGTCACGGACTGCTGGGCCGAGGGCAGGACCTGCTGGGCCTCCTCTCTATAGACTGGAGGCCACAGGTAAGTGATGTTTAAAATGAAGCAGAACAATACGCACTCAGGATGGGTCGCCATCCTTTTTACTTTTCACGTAACAATGCAGCGGCCTGGATCACATGCATGGTATGATGTGACACAATCACATGATAATGTGAAAAAAATGAAAACAACATATATGACAGTTAAGTCACCATGTTAGGCGGGAGTCATAACTCATTGATATGCCACGTTTAGCCTTTTCCAGTCTGGTAGTATTGTTATGCATCAAATTAGTGTAAATTATTCATATTTTGATACTTTTAGCAAAACATAATTAATTTCTCTATTGTACCATGTTAAACTGCCAAAAATGATAAAATTATAAGTTGTCAACAAAGCATAATAATCTCGCTTAATCAAAACCTCATTGGCATTGTTATCATTATTTATATAGTGTGCTTATCGCCTGTGAGGGTATCCAGGCGCTTTGCAGGTGGTTGGGCTCGCCTATCTCCCTGGGGTCTATTCGAAAACGTAGGACTTCAGCTTCTTGTGATGAAGCTCTCATATGAAGTGGGAGGTCATTCCATGCTTTGTGGGAGATGTAAGGGGAGGCGTGGCCTTAAACTTTAGTTTTGTGAGCTAGAGAGAGCCCAGCTGTTCAGTTAGGACTTACCAGTCTTGTGTAGTGCTTTGTATGTGTATGTGAGAAGTTTCAATTGAACACATTTGTGTATGGGGGCCAGTGAAGTTCTCAAATGTGTGGTGTGATGTGTGTGCAGCAAGGCAGGTTGAGGATAAGTCTTGCTACAGTGTTATGGATGGTTTGGAGCCTGTTCAGTAGTTTCTTGGTGATTTCTGCATACAGGTTGTTGCTGTAGTCAAGGTTGCTGGTGATCAGTGCCTGTGTGACTGTTTTCTTGGTGTACTCTGTAGCCACTTGAAGATTCTCTGAAAATGTACAGCCAAAGGGGTCTAGTCGCAATTTTTTTATGTGAAAACGACATTATCTTACGCAATCAAATCAAAGCTTTTCTTATAAACCAAACCTAACAACACTTTCCATATGATGCCCATGTGGGGATGATTCTCGTCTCCCTGCATGCAAAGAAAAAAATATATCATTTATAATCACATAAGCTACAGCAAAACTGAAACAACAGAAGTTTTATAAAACTATACGATACAGATTTAATGACCTAAATAGATCGTCCTCACTACTGAGAATATTGTGAGATTTCGTCTCTAGATTTAATATAGATTCCCTCCGTCTCAGAGCACATTTTCTGTTTCCCCCCATCTTTGGAAGCACTAGTTGTTCAATGGCATAATACCTTAGGAGACTCTGATTCCCAAATATGAACTGTGAGGAGTGCCTAGCTACAGGATAGTGTTTTATCATTGCTGCCAATGGCCTTCATGTGCTCTAATTGTCTCTTTTTCACAGGGTGGATTGTACTTCCAACATATGATACCAGATTGTAAATCACATAGTTAGTGTTGCAGTTAAGAGAGTTATCTCTTTTATGTCTTTTCCATACATGATCGGGTATTCTTTCAATCAATCATTCAATCAATCAGGATTTATAAAGCACAGTAAATCACTTGTGAGGGTCTCAAGGCACTGAGGTTGCTAGCTGCTTCGTGGTGCTCTGTTCTCAGGTCTTGAGTCCTTTCCTGAATTCCCATAGCGATGCTGCATTCCTGAGGTGCAGGGGAAGGCCATTACATACGTTAGCTACCAAGTGAGAGAAGGAGCGTCCTCCATTGTTGGCTTGGCAGATCCCCAAGGTGTCTGCGAATAAAAGCAGGAGGCAGATCACAGGTGTCTGGTCGGTTGGTGGAAGGTCATTTTGTTGATGTATGCTGGTCCTTCGTTGTGCAGGGCTTTGTATGAGTGGGTCAGCATCTTGAACTGGCATCTCTTCTGGATCAGGAACCAGTGTAGCTTCTTAAGGTGCAGGGTGATGTGAGTCCATCTGGGGAGATCGATGATGAGTCTTGCTGCTGAGTATTGTATTGTCTGTAGTCTCTTCAGGAGGCGTGCAGTGATTTCTGTGTAGAGAGTGTTCCTGTAGTCCAGCCTGCTGATGACAAGGGCCTGAGTGACGGTCCTTCTGGTGTTGACTGGGAGTCACCTAAAAATTTTATGGAGCATGCATAAGGTGTAGAAGCAGGTGGACAAGACTTTACATGTTTTTACATAGGTAACTTGCTGTCCAAGATGATGCCGAGGTTGCAGGTGTGAACTGTTGGGGCAGGGGAGGGCCGTGTTCAGCAGGCCACCAAGTGTTGTTTCAGACAGCTGTCCTTTATCCAGTCAGTGACATTCATCATACATCTGTGGAAGTTGGCTTTGGTGGTGGAGGTGTCTTCTGACAGCGAGAGGATGAGTTGGGTAATATAATCTTTGATATGGCTACTGTATTTGCACGCCTTGCACATGCCGTAGGGAAAACCGCCTTTGTGGTCCGATACCATAAAATACATATTATCATTAGTGTAACTATGAACCAAAATGTCCCTGAAGAAAGGGCCTCA
This sequence comes from Calotriton arnoldi, assembly GCA_963921515.1. Lineage (NCBI taxonomy): Eukaryota > Metazoa > Chordata > Amphibia > Caudata > Salamandridae > Calotriton > Calotriton arnoldi. Next base: position 698,270 of record CAWUFW010008836.1, on the reverse strand, counting down.
TTGTACCACTGGACCGAGAGGTGCAGCCAACCCTAGAGGGACGTTGGCTAACCCCCTTCCCCACCTCAGTTGGCGGCAAACAAAGGGCACAGCAACATCAGGGTGGCAAAAGCGCACCAAACCAGAAGATGACCAAAAACAAGTGTGTTTTTAAATGGCCCAATCAAATGAGGGAGGAGGCGAAGAGCACAGCCAAAAAGCAAGTGGGACAGGCTATCCCCAGCATTGTCACCTGGAGAAGCTGATCGCCAAAGGACTGTCGCCTGGGAGGACTGTGGAACTGTCACCTTGGTACTGCTCATCGGATCATCGCAGTGGAGAAATGCAGTGGCAGGTGATCGCATAAGGCAGTGAGTGCAGGTGACCAGTGGGGGATTCCTCACCCCCCAGCAGCAGGTCAGGGGAAGCCCTCTGAGCAGCATGGGTGGCATTCAACTGAGGGGAGAGCGTTGACTCTCCCACATGACTAGGAGGCAGAGCGGTGAGAGAAGAAAAGCAACAGCGTGGAGGCGAGGGAGCTGGCACCGTAGGACCCATTTTTCATGGTTGTTGGATTGTGGGCTGGGGAGCATTCTTTGTCTGAGTTGAGCTATGGACTGCTGCAGGATATGGGCGGTTGTACTGGTATTGTGAAATATCAGTGAATGCAATGTCACTGTACACCATGACATATGCAAGCAGAATATCAGCAATACCAATAAATGCAATGTCGCTGTATGCCATAAACTATGGATGCATAACAATGTCAAAACCAGTAATAGTTCTATTTAAACACATATTGTTGCTGTCGAATTCATCCAAGATGTTCGCCCCATCAGCCACGAGTCAGAGATACGTAGTCAGACAGGCCATGCAATCCAAACCCACGCCTGATGGATAGGTCACCGGTGGGGTTACACTCTGCTTGAAGACAAACGAGCAACCAGGGAAAACCCCGATCGATCCCACAGATAGGCAGCTACACCACAAACAGGTCAGAGGAAATTGGGCCCAATAAAACACGTTTATGCACAAGATACCCAAAATACCATAAAGTTAGATGCCACATGTAGTTAGGAACACTCAGCCAATCAAGACACAGCATGAACACTACACAGAGTGATCATGCGTTCCCCATGCCGGACATCTGGACATATACACATTGGCCCACAGTAGCTCTCCCCAAGGTCGAGAGCAACCTGTGTCCCTGTTGTCAGATGGTTATGCTTATAATTTATGATTAGGCCCAGTCCCACACGCTCTCTAAGAATGTGAAATCGTTTTATTGTTCCTCACAAACTGTATATATGATCGGGTTAAACTTCTGTACATTGAGACTGTTTTCAGACGCAACTCTGTCGATACTCTCCCGGTTGCTGCATTTAAATTAACCAACTTGTTCCTGTTTTGCCAAATGCCTCTTTTCTTTTCGTTTTTTCAAGGTAAACTCATATCCGAGCAACATTTTGGCAAGCCAGCCTGGGGAGATTGAATATCGATCCCGACTGCTGTGAAAGACAAGGATCCCTGCCCTAACGGATTCGCATCTGCACAATGAGACCAGTGAGCAGACGCCATAATTGATCAAACGTTCTGCTGAATCCACGGGGCGGAGGTCCATCCAGAGGCTGCCGTCACAAGGGTAAGAGACTACATCTTCTCCTTAGTCCCAACATGTGGCATGTGGCAAACTAGGACAAGCACTTAGTTCACTTTTCCTCTAGTCAGCACGCTAGAGAAGGGAAGGAAGTTTGTATTTTTTTTCGCTTGAACCATTGAGCGTTACACAATCGATACACCCTGAGCGCTTGATGTGTTATATAGAGCCATTTATTTATTTTGCTTGAACCGTTGAGTGTTACACAACTGGTACATGCTAGGCCCTTGGTGTATTATATAGGGCCACCACCTTGTTCTTATTTTTTAGTTAAAAGAGTTTCCTTTGCGACTGTCGGTTTCTTAGCACTGACAGTGTCTGAAAGAAGTGGATTTTTTTGCTTGGACTACTGGGTGGTACAGCAGATGGTACGCATAACCCCTAGGTGAGATATAGGGTGCAATTCTGATGTTAAAAAAGAATTCGGACCTTGGTGAAAAAAGGTGCAGCTTGTGTTTGGACACAGAGAGCCGATAATTGTCAGGTTGTTCCTTTTTCTCAGCACAAATCATTGCTGTTTTTGTCCCCGAGCCAATACTGACATTCTATCTGGCTCACTTAGCTCCATGTACCACACAGACTGTCCCCTTTCCTCGGGCTGTATGGGCTAGGACAGGGATACTTTTTTTGGACAAAAAAATCCTTTTTTTCTATTGATCTTTTTTCTTCTAGTATCCTTTAGGTTTTCCATTAATGCATTGTTGATGTTGTGGTTCTGTTAAAATCTTTCAATTGTGCTTCATATTTGAATGTTATGTCATGTTAGTACGTTTATGAATTAATAATTATTTTTTCCAACAAATCAGAATTCTACATTTTCTATTTTGCTGCCAAAAAATCAACTCGTACTGTTGGGAACTAACTATTGCACTTTGTTACAGGTTGTTACTATTTCATTGCATTTTTCTTTGTCAATTGTCAAACGCTTTTTGTGATGCATCATTTTTATAGAGATCGTAACCTGTATATTGCTGCCGGTACAGCCCAGTGTACACAGTTTCCCCACGGTCAGAGTACAATTTGTAATTTTTTAAAACCTTGAAATAGTCAAAAGTTTATAAACGCCCTAACAAGTTTCCTACTTCATCATGGAGACACTACTATACCACATGCAAGATAGGTTCCCCACACAGACTCGGAAACTAGAGAAACATTGCTGTGAGTGGCAGGCCCATACCAAGGCACAAGCATTTCCCTGGCCAGAGGGGGGAACGTTAGATGCCAACATCATAGAACACACTAGGATACTCATCCAGACCAGACATATGGGCCAAGAGAGGGCTTGAAGAAGGGCTCTGGTAAAACTATGGGCCAGCAGGAGGCTTAGTGGCAACCCAACGTCCATGGTGGGCAAGAGAGAGGGGACAGAGGAATGAACAAAGGACCATGGAGGACAGAAGAACGGGGTAGGGGCTGGACGCACACAAAAGAGGGTAGGGGAAGGGGCTTCACAACAGACCACAGAGGGTAGGCAGGATGAGCAGTTGCAGCAAAACAAAGCATGGAGGTCAGAAGGGTGTGGCAGCAAAATGGACCATGGAGAACAGGAGAGAGGAAATTGGGGTATGGAACTTGGACAGGCAGGGTGGAGGTGGCAGGGACAGGCGGCAGCCACCTGACCATGCTAGGCAGGTGGAAGGAGCAGGGGCAGCTCAACAGAACACTCAGAGTAGATAGGAGTGTGGCAGGTCCAAGGAATATGGTGAGCAAAAAGGAGGGAGCAGAGGCATGCATACAGACATCAGAGTTCAAGTGGAAAGAGAGTGGGGGCAGTAAGCTAAGCACAGAGTCTAAGCAGGAGGGCAATAATGAGGCATACTATTGGGCAATGGATGGCAAGAGGAGTGGGCAGGGACATCAAGCTTAATGGATGGCAGTAGCAGCACATCAGACCATGCAGGGCAGGAGGGAGGGGCTTGTGCATGGACTCGGACAACAGTGGGTAGGGAGGAGGTGGATGGGTCAGCAAGCTAACTGTTTAGGGCAGGCAGGAAGGGTAGCAAAAAACAATAGTCACAAATGCCTCTAATGAGGGAGTAGGGTCATTGACTTGGACAATGGATGGCAAGGAGGAGGGGGGCAGGAGCCGCAAGCTTGGGTGAGGGCAGCACAAGCCAGGCCAGGCACTGTGTTAACCCTCCACTGTGCATTGCGATGGACATCTTACTTAAGATTAAAAAACCTTAAAAATTCACTGAAAAAACAAAGGTTACAGGATCGTTATACTTAAGAAATAGAATTAAAAAAACCTTAGAAATTCACTGAAAAACCAAACGTTACAGGAAAGTTATAGTTAGGCTCAGACGTCACTCGTACAGAGCCAGAGAAATTCAGCAGTTATAGTTACCTGAGCTAATTATAATTTATGCCTCCACAATGCACTGCTTATGACCTCACATATTAGATCACTCATGTCATGGTCAGTGACTTTACTCATGACATCACTGATGACATCTACCAGTGAGGGTTAGAGTTTTTTAATAGTATATGAGTGTTAAACATATATACTAAGGTACTACAAAAATACAACATACGCCCAGATATACAAATATGATATCCTATAATATCTCAAAAACTTCTGAATCTATTTACACCAAATAAGAAAAAGTGCGATCTCTAGTCCAAAATCTACCTTTCGCCCAAATTTTGTGTAATTCTGTCCAGCGATTCGGTCTGCAGTAGTGTTTAAAGACTGTAGGTAATTAACATGGGAAACACACTTTTTTTTACCTCCACCTTTTTCTATGCCCCCGAATCTTTCCATGCACAGCTAAAACACACGTTTGGGAAAATGCTGTGAATATTAGTCAACCGGCCCAACAGATGTAGGCAAGTCAAAAAACATAAAAAATGTACTTGCCTTCCAATAACCCATACCCACCCTAACCCCTAAAATGTCCCTTGCCAATCAAAAACCCATATCCATCCTAAACCCTACAAATTTCCTTGCTACCCTTAACCCTAACAAACTCCTTGCCACCCAAAGACTCATACCCACCCTAAAGCCTAAAAATTCCCTTGCCACCCAAAAACCCATACCCACGCTAAACCGTAAAAATAATTTTGGCACCCCAAACAAATCCCTTACCATGCAAGAACCCATACCTAACCTTAAAAAAATCCCTTGCCACCCAAAAACCAATACCCAACCTAAATCCCAAAAAAATACCTTACCACCGAAAAATCCATAACCACCCAAAAAAAAAATCCCTTGCCACCCAAAACCCCATACCCAGCCTAAACCCCAAAAAATACCTTACCACCCAAAAACACCCACACACCCAAAGCCCTAAAAATTCCCTTTTCACCCTAAAACCCATACCCACTTGAAACCATAAAATTTCCCTCGCCCCCCTAAATTCCACACCCTCCCTAAACCTTAAAAATTCCCTTGCACTCAAAAACCCATACCCACCCTAAACCCTATACAATCCCTTGCCACAGAATAACCCACACCCACTCTAAATGCTGAAAATTCCCTTACCACCCAAAAACCCATACCCACCCTAAACCCTAAACAAAATCCCCTGCCACACAAAAACCTATACCCACCCTAAACCTTAAAAATTCCCTTGCCACCTAAAAACCCATATCCACCCTAAACCCCCAAAATTCCCTTGCCACACAAAAACCCATACCCAGCCTAAACCCTAAAAAGTTCCTTACCAACCAAATATCCACACCCACCGAACCCTTAATATTCCCTTGCCATACAAAATCCAATACTCACCCTAAACCCTAAGAAATCCCTTACCACCTGAAAACCCATACCCACTCTTTACCCTAAAAATCCATTGCCACCCAAAAACCCATACAGACCCTAAACCCTAAAAAAATCCCTTGCCACCCAAAAACCCATACAGACGCTAAACCCTAAAAAATTAATTACCACTCAAACACCTATACCCACCCTAAAGCCCACAAGTTTCTTTGCCACCAAAATCCCATACCCACCTTAAACCCTAAAGAATCCCTTACCACCCAAAAACCCATATCCACTCTAAACCTTAAAAATTCACTTGCTGCCCAAAAACCCATACCCACCCTAAACCCTAAATAATCCCCTGCCACCCAAAAACCCATACAAACGCTAAACCCAAAAAAGTCATTACCACCGAAAAACCGATACCCACCCTGAAACCTAAATGTTCCCTTGCCATCCAAAACCCATACCCCCCAAAAATCCTAAACAGTCCCTTGCCATCCAAAAACCCATTCCTAACCTAAACTTGAAAGTTCACTTGCCACCTAAAAACCCATACCCACACTAAACACTAAAAAAAAACCTTACAACCTTAAAAACCCATACCCACCCTCAAACCTAAAATTTCCCTTGCCACCCAAAAACCCACCCCCAGTCTAAACCCTAAGAAATACCTCACCACCCAAAAACCCATAACCACCCTAAACCCTAAAAATTCCCTTGCTACCCAAAACCCCATACACACCCTGAACCGTAAAAAATACATTACCAGCCAAAAACACACACACACCCTAAACCCTAAAAATTCCTTATCACCCAAAGACCCATATCCACCCTAAACCTTAAAAATTCCCTTGCCACCCAAAAACCCAAACCCACCGTAAACCCCACAAAATATACCTTACTTCCGAAAAACCCACAGCCACCTTAAACGCTAAAAATTCCATTGCCACCCATGAAACCCATACCCATCCTAAACCCTTAAAAATCCCTTGCCACCCAAAGATCCATACAAATGCTAAACCCTAAAAGATTTATTACCACCCAAAAACCCATACCCACCCTAAACCCTACTGGTTCCCTTGCCACAAAAACCCCATGCCCACCCTAAACCCTAAAAAAATCCCTTACCACCCAAATACACATGCCCACCCTAAACCCTAAAAATCCCCTTGCCACCTAAAAACCCATACCCAACCTAAACCCTAAAAAATTGATTACCACCCAAAAATCCATACCCATCCTAAACCCTAAAGTTTCCTTTGCCACCCCAAAACCCAAACTCATCCTACGCGAAGCAGTAAAAAAACTCTGCAACTCTAAGCGAAGTTCCGTGAGCATGCGGAGTTGCTTGTTCCGCATGCTCGCGAGACGTTTCTGACGTTCGGCAACGCGGATTGCGTGTTTGGGGGGATATATTGCGCGAACTTCACCACGCGGCCATCTTATTTTTCTACTCTTTGCATGGTTCTGGGGCCTGTTTTTCATCCCTCTCCAATCTTTTCAATCCTTTGTTTTTTCTGATCTTTTTTAATTTGTTATCTATCCCTCTCTCTCCCTAAGTGTATATTTTGCGTTTTATTTCTACTTTTACTGCGTTTTTGTACTGTTTTTCTATTCCTTGCTTTTTTTTTTTTTTTACTTTCCTACTTCTTCTCCTGACTTTATTTTCTACTTCTACATTTTCTTTTCCGCCCCCCTCCCCCCAGAACCATGGCTAAGGCTAGCAAGAAGGGGAAGGCCAAGACTAGTGCGGCCAAGAGCCACCTTCCTTGCAGAAGACAAAGCCCGGAAGGGGTGCAGCCCCAGGCCCTGTTCTAAAAGGTGGAGGTGGCAGCCCTTGTTTTTTTTGTACAGCGCCACCTCCCCTTAATCTTGGCAGCAGTGACCAGGCCTGGCCCCGGCTACGCTACCCAGGAGCGTCACCGCAGGTGGGTGAGGGTGTGCCGAGCAGTGTTTCGCTCCTCTGAGGTCCAGTTCATCCACAACCAGCTGACTCACCGGTGGTCCGACATCTTGGACCGGGAGCAGGACCTGCCGGACCTGCTAGGTGTTAAGGTCGTGGGGCTTGGTGAGTAGCTAAGTATAGTAGTATTGTGTGTTCTGTTCTGTGTTATTGCGAATATTATTTTTTTCCCGAATAGAAAGAATGCTGCTGCTTACATGCAGGTAAGTTTCGTTTGAAAATCTTATATTATGTGATTGTTATTCTTCTAGACACTAGACAGGTGCTTGGCGCTACTAATCTTACTTGTTTGTAACTTTGCGCTCGCTTGGGCTGATTATGTAAGAGAGTTTAGAGAACTTAAGTTAGGTAATGCGAGAGAGACTCCTTTCCTTTGTCCTGTCACTAAGATAGTGGTGGTAGGTAGGTAGTTGAGTTACTTAGTATTAGTACGACGTTTCGACCCTCTCGTGATACGGGGTCTCTTCAGGACAGGGATTCTGGGGACGATTAGCACACAATAGTGCTTGTATTGTAGAGTTTATTCCTAAATAGGTCCTGTATATTTCCAGTGAAGTCCAAGAGGTTAACTCCACTGCATGGATAGTAAAAATGGCTGCTGGTTTAGTTCACAGCAACCACGGTTACCGTAGATCCAATGGTGATGCTGAGTGAATCAATTGGTTCATCAGTGATTCTTCCAATATTTAAATTGGGACTCGCCTGATTGGCATTCAGTAAGTGAATATAATAGCTGCAAGTCAGGCATGTGAATCGTCCTAACTGCGGGACGCTTCCGTCAACCGTCCGTGGTGACACCATGAAACGTCGTCGGCTAAGAGAAAGAGAGAGCTTAAGAATAACAAAAATCTAATAACAAATTATTGTACTATAGCTCCTCTATTTTTTAAATACCACTAACCACTACCTCCCCCTTTTCAGCACTACCTTCGTATCACTATTTGGTTATGGTCACCTCACTGGGGTTCACAATGTCACCTTGAAGTGTACATAGTGTAAATACATAATTACATATTCCCATTGTGATGTTTTATAATTTGAATGCTATAAATGTAAGATAAAGTATACTCATTTCGGCTGAAGTGAGTACATCTCTAGTATTTGTGTTGTGGGCGTGTATATAGATACATTAATCACTACTATTTTGTTTGATCTAATTTTATTAAGGTCTTATTGCATATGCTCTTTGGTTTTTGATTGATTCACGCAAATCATACTACCTCTTGCAGAAATTGTATTAAGTATATAAATGAGTTCCTTGTGAACATTGTTTTTTGCCTATTAGCAATACCCAGTTCGCAAGGATGTATGGGTCGCTCTTGTTCTTTGTGAATATAGCCTGCCCTGGGTGGCCTATCGGCTGCATGGTTACAAGTCATCATATATATAATCAATGATAATTTGGATCAGATATCATCTGCCTTGTTGTAGTAGTCAGGGTGAAAGTGAAATTGAGCAGTTGCCATTGATGTAATAGAGTATGGCCATAATAGAAAAATAAGATAATTGTGTAGTTGTAGACTACAGCTGCCCCACTTGCAGACAGTAGTAAATAATAATAACGTGAGTCTGCGACACAAGTATTTCTGTCTAGGGCGTAAGCTGACTGAGCTGGCATGCCTACAAAGTTAATTTAGCTAAGCAAGAGAGAGAGAAGAGAAAGACTTGTCTACTCCATAGTGCCTAGTAGTAGTAATGCCTGAAACTCCCACAAATGTTAGAGGCCGAGGAAGTGGGAGGATACCACAAATGTTATGTACTATGCTTGCTAACGCTACTGTGCCACTATGTGTATAATTAACTTTGTGTTACTGTTTTGCTAAGAGTATTGGTTACAATTGTTTTTTTCTTTCTTGATATAGCTACTCCTTCCCAACCAACCAGGATGGAGTTAGCAGCCATGAACCAGTGCCGGAAGCTTGAGGCCATCTGCAAAGAATATCGGCGGCTGGTGGCTCTGGCGGAGGAGGAGGCGGCAGCAGCTGCAGCCTCCTCCAATGCCCCGGGCTCCAGCCATGCTCCCCCAGTGGTATGGTGCCACGGTCTGGCAGCCGCCCGCCGCACTTCATTGAACACTGCAGCCCCCCCTGTGGATGCAATTGTAGAGCATTCAAGCACCGCATGCTTCTCCAGATGGCGTGCCTAGAGGAGCGGATAAAGGAAGTTCTGGAGAACAACCGGCGACTGCGCGCCCGCCGCTAGAACTCTGTTGCCTTGCCCCTTTTTAATTTTTTTTGGGTGGGTGGTAAATGGGCATTGGGGAAAAGTTGGGGTTTATATTTATGGACAATGGACTTTTGGATTGGACATTGGATTGGACTCTCATCTTTGGACATTGGTTGGGGTTAGGGAGAGGGGTGGGTCAGGTGTTGTGGGTTTTTCCATTAGTTTATTTTGTTAGGGGAATACATTATTTATACTTACTTTACATACTATGTAAATGTTTTGTGGGGGGGTTACTCTTTTACTTCACATGGCTTCCTTTGCTGCTGCAGGGCCACAGCCAGTTCTTGATTGAAATAATAATCTGCTGATAGTGTAACACACCAACAGATAGATGTGGTACCCTCACTTGTGACTTGTCCCACTAGTACTGTCAGTCTCTGCTCCTAGTCTATGCAGTCTGCAACTGGACTCAGAAGGGTGTGGGTGTGTGAATTAATGAATTATTTCCATATCATTAATTATGCCTCCCCCAAACTTCTTCTCTTACCTGTGATTGATGTTTATTTATACTTAGGCAAAGCTATGGCTGCATGGTGATGATGGTTTGGTTTCCCAAGATGCCATGGTGGTGGTGGTGGTAGTAGTAGTAGACACTGACAGTAGCATTTGCAAAAAAAGAAAATGAGACAGTCAGTCGCCTGATGGAGACTCGGGAACGAGTAGTAGAAGTACAGTAAGTACACAAGAAGACTGGCACACAAGAAACCATGATGATGAAAAGCAATGCTAAAGTAAAATAAAACATAATGGTGTCGGGGATAGCCTAGTACAAGTTACAAACTGAAGTTGACTCGACCTATGAAGTGGACAAGAGTAACCTTTGGTGCTGGAAGGATGATGAATCGATGCCGGCAATTAATTATGATGGATTGTGTTCCTCTGGAAAAAAAATGTACTTGCGAATACTGAGCATGGGTGGGCAAGCAGAAGAAGATCCTCGCCCTGCCTTGAGCTAGTGTTGCTTTCACCACATCCGCCCCAGCAAATGTGTGATCAATTATTGGTGTAAATTTAATTTAATTACACCTCAATATAAATCACACAGCCTGGGGGAAGAGGGTTAGGGTTTGATGAATGGTTGGGAAGGGGTATTTGAGGGAAAGGTTTGACAAAGACAAACACTACACATGGACAACACACAATCTTGGCTAACCCTGGGTGGAGTTGGCGTAGTGCCACTACGCGGAGTTCCACGGAGTTATGAAAAAAATCTGTGGAACAGGAGCCCATGTCCTGTGGCCAGCCGAAGGTCCATGTGCCCGGGACGGGGGTCACTCGTGCCCAGGCAGGTTCCCAGATCCCCCCGGCCTGGCTGGGTTGAGAAGGAGGGACCGGGCCCGGGGCCTGGGCCTGGGTTTCGGGCAGGGCCTGGGGTGTGGGAGCCCCCGTCCGGTGGCCTGCCAAGGGTCCGTCTGCCCAGGACAGGGGTCCATGGTGCCCGGGGAGGCTCCCCCCCTCCCTGGCCTGGCTGGGTTCAGAAGCGGGGACCAGTTCTGGGGCCTGGGCTCCGGCGGGCCCTGGGGTGCGGGAGTCCATGTCCTGTGGCCAGCTGAGGGTCTGGGTGCCCGTCACGGGGGTCCATCGGGCCAGGGCAGGCCTCTCCCACTTCGACTGCGTGTCAAGGTGCCTGCGGGCCCCGGGTCAGAGTTCCGTCGGGGGCCCTGTGCCCGATACCCAGCTAAGGGCTCTAGTGAGCCCCCGGGACGCAGAGCCCCCGAGCCCTCCAAAGGGCAGGCAGGAGCCCTCCCGCGAAGGCTTGGGCTGGCAGATTGGCATCCTTTGGGCCCGGCCATCTGGTCGCGCCTTTCCCCTCGGCCATCTGGTTGCACGCAATGCTTTCCAATGGGGTGATCAGATGGCCAGGCCGGCCTGGAAGTCCCGATGAGGGCTCACCCACCTCCCCGATCCCAGCCAGGGCTCCAGGAGGTCGGGCGCCTCCGTGCACTGGGTCCCCTCCGTTACTTGGTGCGCACGGGTTACCAGAAAGAAGGGTAGCTGTTCTCCGGATTACTAGGGACAGGGTATGCCGGAACTGCTCCTGGGCTGGCGGTTCTCAGCCAGGGACCAGATGGGCTAGGCCCGGACCACACCTCCCCACTGCCCGGGGCTCCTTCCTCTAGCCCGCCGCGTGGCAAGGTGCCAAGGATGGGCGCCATCGGTCCTGGGCAGTCCTCCCCTGGGCGTCTGGGCCCAAGAGCTCTGGCCGGGTGCTCCCACCCCGGGCTCCATCCCACGCCCTGGACCCGGGCGGGCCTTCCCTAGCTTGGCTGGGTTCAGGAGCATAGGCCGGGGCCCTTGGTGGCCCAACGCAGGCCTGTGGAGGCCTCCCCCACACGGCCTGGCCCGGGACTACCGGGCGGGCCCAGGTATGGGTTAAGCTCCGCCATGGGCCCGGGTCGGAGGTACACCGGGGACCCCCATTCTCAGCCCCGGGCCTGAGGCCCAGCTGGGGTCTCCGAGCCCCCGGGATGCAGAGCCCCCGAGCCCTGCATGGGCAGGCGGGAGCCCTCCAATGAAGGCTCAGGGCGGGCATATTGGTGTCCTTCTGGCCCGGCCATCTGGTCGCACCTTTCCCCTCGGCCATCTGGTCGCACGCAATGCTTTCCAATGGGGTGACCAGATGGCCGGGCCGGCCTGCAAGTGTTCGAGGGTAAAGGAAGTGACTGCGATGGTCACACTTATCTTACCAGCTCACGAGAGCAAGACCTGTACTCTGCTTTCTCTAAAAATAAGGAACACCGGTGTGAACTACAGTGGCACTTTATTAAGCAATACAAAAGCAACACAGAAAACTATTAATCTATTCATTAGCTGTTCAAGGCTGCTCACTGATGCATGAGCAGGACGAAATCAAGGCATGAAAATATACAAAATCACATTTTAAGTCAAGCAAAATAGCTATATATATATATATCAATTAAAGGGCAGCAGCCCAAGAGGCAAATCTTAAATGAGAGATCAACACCATCCAATGCTACACAATTTAAGGTATGATAAATGCAATGAATTGGATGTGGATAAAACAGTTAGAGAAAATGACAAAGGCAAAAAGACTTGCTCTCAGAGAAGAGCACTACCACCTCAGAACAGGTGTTTTAAGCCCAAGATAGGAAGAACGGTCGACCGGGAACCCACACCGTGCAAGGCACTGGAGAAGAGTTCGGGGTACTGACGGGGGTGCAGGTCTTTTATATGGTTTAATGCAGAACTGTCAACCACAATTGACGTAGGCATTTGACCGCAAGCTTACGGTTACATTGGAAAGATTTTGAGAACACAGAAGTGGTATCATGAGAACACAGAAGTGGTATCATGGTGAAACAGGTGTTTTTAGCAGGTGGTCAGTGCTGATTGACCGCAGAACATAAACAAAGATAATTTTAGCGTAAGATGCTCGGAAACTTATAAGAAAACAGGATTTTTTTACAGAATGTTATTATGCCATGCAGCCGTCTTTGGTTTCGTTTGAGCAAGCTTGGAAAGTTTCATAACTAAAAATATTACAAATATTGCTTGTGAAAGAACAAAATGTACCAGCTGCCTCTTGCGTACGTGTGGGCTAACCTATTCTTGTAATTGTGGAAAATTACCGTGGTGGGCTGGTGTGCTTCGCAGTGCCGTTCATGGCACAAATATCTGTTGTGTGATCAGTGAAGCCTCAGAAAATGGGCAAGTTAACACACTTGTTAGGGTCTGATTGGTGGGCCTATATGGGAGCTTCATGCTCAATGAGCAGAGCAGGATTATGCATGGGATATTGTTATATGGTAAAACGGGACCCTACTTCATTTCCCTACTCTTGTTCATTTTTGAACAAAACTTTCAGACAATATTTTGCTGGCCCCTCTTCTGTTTGGTGCATCCAGAGTGGGTCATTAACGTAGGAGCACTCGCACTGTTCATATAATTCTGGTCTTATTGTAACATACTCTCCTTCATCTTTGTCAGCTAAAACTTCATATTGATGAGTGGCAAGTTCCTCCCTTAGGGTGTATCTATGTGGGGGCAGTGGGGGAGCTGATTGTGAGCTGAAATCAGTGTGAGGAGCTGTCTGTTCTGTCAATTCTACTTGTTCTAGTCCATCCCCATCCCCTGGGGCATGGGCCATGACTTGGTAATGTGTTGTCGCATATATGCCTGTGTTAACGTAGTTCATTCCTACCACCTTAGTGCTAAACTTATTGACACATTGAATTATTATCTGTGCACCGCAACATAGTAGCATCAACACACAGCAGATAGGCAAAAGAATTTTCAAGATAGCAGACAGCCATGAAGGCATCCAGTCCAGGTTGAACCAATTAGGAAAAACGTCTGCTTCAGCACCTCCCTCCTCATGCATCTTCCTTCCCAGTTTGTCCAAGTCCTCAATTGCTCTGGCAAGCGTCCCGTTGTCGGCATCGTTAGATGGTATGAACGTGCAGCAGGACTTCCCTATTTTGGCGCATACTCCACCTTGCATAGCAGTGAGCTGATCTAGAACATATCGATGCTCTAGAACCATAAGCCTTAAAGGCCGTAGCTCTTCCTTTATTGCGTTGAAACCATCTCGGGTGTTGTTGATGAGTGTCATAAGTTCGTAGCGTGTGACCTGCAGCCACCTGGCATTAGCTGATGTTTGCCAAATGGGCCACAGGCCCCCAAAGAATTACTGTGCGTCATTAAAAAGGCGAAATTCCTGAGGAACTTCGCGAAAGGCGTCGTTAGCAAAATATTGAGCACTCCTTCGGTGCCGGTGGAGCAGGGTGACATCACCTGTCATCGGGTGGGTATGCACATCGGAAATGTTGGATGCCGGGACAACCAGATGCAGCTCGTGCACAGTGACCATGGTGCACAGGCCACGCCATCGAGGAGGTAGCTGGCGATAGAGGCGTTCTCCGCATGCCCAGTAGATGTCCATGAGGCTGGAGGTGCCGTCTTGGAGGTCCGAATTAAAGATGGTGCTGTTACATCCGGTATTGCGGCCCACAGAAATAGTGCCATTACCTAAGAAACAGAGGAGAGGAGATTTTAGCTTGTATGCTTTTTTCCATTGGTAGGTGGTGTCTTTACCAAAGGTGTACCTTGTAATTGCTTGTGCCCAAACCCCTTCGCACTGTGTCTCAACGTCCCAATCAACGTTTTGTTCATATTCTGACACTGCGAAAGGCCTACCTAAGGAAGCTGCCTTACATGTCAGGTTGTGTGGACCGTGCCACTTATTGTTGAAATAGATATTGGCCTGTAAAAGTAGCACAGTCCTGTACTTACAGGGGTGTTGGGCCTTATTGTGGGTTTCTCTGCGAATTTTAGCTTGGCATACTGCCGAGGGTGAGGAAAAGAGGAAATACCCATCTGTCTTAAAAGTGTGCTCATAATCCTGTGTTAGCAAGATAGGTGTTTCCCACCTATACAGATTCTCCAACTCTTTCTCAAATTCTGGCACGTCAGTCACAACCCTCTATGTCAAATAATTATAATCCCATTCTGTGGTGTTCACAAACACAGTGTCAATTTCTGCTGACAGAAGCTGGATCTGGCCGTATATACGGCAAAGAAACAGGTGGAGGAGACACCTGGCAGTTGGTGGTGGTATTTCCCTGGGAAAGATCATTTTGTCTGCGCCTACTGCATGGGGAATATGTGAGCAGACAAAACATGATTCGTTTGTTACCTTTTTTCCCACTTTTGTCATCTCCCTATACCACATATTATCTAATAAGGCGTTATGGGCTCCATGATCCTCTGCTAATTTGTCAGGACGTGTGGAATGGAAGGCGGGCATGGGATGCTGGTCCGCAACGTGAACTATTGTGTCTTGAAGAGCAGTGGCCCACTCTGGTGTGGTGTTTGCGTCTTTTTTGCTTGGTCTACGGGTCCTCCAAAACCTTGGCCTACCTCGTCTGAACCTGCGGGTGTTGCGGGAGCTGGAGCGGCGGGGCAATTGGGGACCTATTGCTATGTTCAGGACATTGTCCCATGGAGTAGTACCTTGGACCGGGATAGGAGTTGGGGATGTGGGATATATGCTAGTGTGTGTGCTATCAGTAGTACTGTCAGGGTGTTGTGGACCTTCAGTGTTGTGTTGTGAATGTGTTTGGGCATATGTTACAGCCGGTACAGGTGGTGGTGTCATAAAAAGCGTGAAATCGCTAGTAGCTGTATTGGCAGGAAAATATACCTTTATAGTGATACGGTAAAAGAGATACCAGTTAAATGTTGCAAGTGCCACTGCAGTAATAATACAAAATGATAGTACAGATATAATACATATCTTATCATTGTCGCCATGGTCTTCATCAATGTGCACGTAAGCGTCGTCGTCTTCATCAAAGGAGGAAGGAAACCCGCTGTCCTCATTTACTGGTCCCAGTAGTATGGCATTTCCCTCCTTTAGTCCATTGTCTGGAGTTGCCGTGGTGCGGGGTCTAGGCGGATGTGGCTGCGATGGATCCATGCCTTCCTTTCGGCTATGCGTACTGCAGTTGGTGATGAGTCGATCACCGCGTAGGGACCCTCAAACTTGGGGTCCTTCCAACGTCGGATGTTTTTGCGGACAAATATCAGTGTTCCAGGACGAATTGGTGGGAGCTCAAGATCGGTGGGGCCCTTCTCCTTCCTTTTTGAGACCTGGGCAGAAAGGAACTGCGCAGCACTTGTTAGTGCACACAAATAGTCGTAAAGCTCAGCTTTAATTATGTCAGAAGAAGATTCATTATCGGTTTTGAGGCGTGTGGAAGGGATAGCTACATTTATGGATCGTCCGGTGACAAGCTGATGGGGCGTGAGGTGGTGATCCGAACTTGGAGAATTTCTTAGTGCAAAGAGAGCTATTGGTAGGCAGTAAAGCCATTTCTTTCCAATTGTGGCACTTATTTTACTTATTTTACTTTTGAGCAGGCCGTTGAGGCGTTCACAAATGCCATTGCTTTGTGGGTGATAGGCGGATGTCAGTTTGTGTTTAATGCCTAGCATTGTGGTCAGGGAGGAAAAGATGGTGTTTGAAAAATGACTTCCGTTGTCGGACCGGATGGCGTCGGGCACGCCCCATCGGGAAATGACCTCACGCAGTAGGAATGTGGCTGCTGCTTTGGCATCGCAGTGGACGCATGGTCCAGCTTCGATCCAGCGTGAGAATGGGCACACTACTACAATGAGATAGCGATAATTTTGGCAGCGATCGATCATGTCGACATAGTCAATGCGTAGTTCTTTGAAGGGGCCTGATGGTTTTGGAATTGTGGAAGCAACTGTTTGGGTTTGGTGAGTATTGTTGAAAGATGAGACATTTATTAACAAAAAGTTGTATTTGTTCGTGGGCGTTAGGAATGAACCAATCTGTCTGTAAAGTTGCGGACATGTTATCTCGGGTGACATGTGTAGGAAGGTGGAGTTAATCTAACGCCACTTGCAATAAGGCCTGTGGCATCATAGGTTTCCCTGTCATTGTCTGCCTATAAAGGAAGTCTGCGGAATCCTGTTGCACTCCCCTCTTCTTCCACAACTCTTTCTCTTGATCTGGTGCACTTTCTTGTATTTCTCTGAGATGTAGTTGTGCGATGTGATCATATTGTTGTGTTGTGTCCATAGTATAGGGGGAGTCGGTGTCAAAAGTGTCTTTAGGCATGTGCTCCTGCTCTGTTGGAGGTAGTGTTTGGGCAAGTAGGATAGGGGTGAACGGAACTTCTGTTGTTGCTTCAGCTGGGGGTCCTCTTGCTGCAGCTTTAGCTGCCCAGTCTGCCAGGGCGTTACCTCTGGAGACAAAATCCTGACCATTGGTGTGTGCTGCACATTTGACTACAGCTACCTCAGCTGGCAGTGTAAGGGCCTCTATGAGTTCCTCCAATAATTGTTTGTGGATCACAGGTGTACCATCTGATTTGAAGAAGCCACACCTTTTCCAGCGTAGGATGCTGGAGTGTGTGGTTGTGGTGACGTATGCAGAGTCAGAGTAAATAGTGATGCGGTCGTCAGCTCCATTGTTTAAAGCCGCTATGAGTGCCACTAGTTCAGCTGCCTGGGCCGAATAATGTGATGGTAATGTAAGCTGCTGTACAATGTCTAGGGAATCAGAGGAGTCATTCTGCTGTGCTCTAACTACTGCGGCTCCTGTGTACCTGATCCCAGTTTCTTGATCAATGGTAGAGGAGCCATCAACAAAATATACAGTACTGTCTGGCAAGGGGTCCTCTTTAGCTGCTCCTGACTCATCTGGGGAATATGTGGCACAATCGTGGGGGTCATCATCTGAGCTTTGGATGGGGTGGGCAAAGAACGTGGCAGGATTGACTGTATGGCACTTGACAACTTTCAGAGAAGGTAATGATAGGATTACTTCGTAACCTGATACTCTTTGTGTTGTTAATGTTGTTTTGGCTTTTTGTATAATTGCAAAGACGGCGTGCTCAGTGTACATAGTCAGTGGGGAACCCATGACAATGGGGGTGCTTTTCTCTACTGCGAATGCTGTGGCAGCGAGAGCTTGCTCGCACGGATAATGACCTCTCATGACAGAGTTCAACATGCCGCTGAAGTAGGCAATGGGCTTATGGCCCATGGGGTATTTCTGTGTGAGTACTGCAGTCATAATTTGGCCATCACAGTGAGTGAATAGGTAGAATTCTTTGGTATAATCAGGTGATCGTAACACTGGTGCATTTGTGATCTCATCTATTAACTGGGTATAGGCTGTTCTCATTTCAGGTGTCCAATCTATTTTGTTGTGTCTGTATTTGGCCATTTTAACTGCTTTCAGTAATGGGGCCGTTATTGTGGAGAAATCAAAGACCCATTGGCGGACATAATTCACTAATCCTAGGAATTTCTGCATGTCTTTTACTGTTTGTGGTTCAGAGGTGCATTTTATCACTTCAACTCGATCTGGTGTAACTCGTCTTCCTGATGCTGACAGTAACTGGCCAAGATAGCGTACCTCTTTTTGGCAGTACTGTAGCTTTTGTTTGTCTACTTTGTACCCTCTGTGTGCTAATGTGGTTAGTAGAGAAATTGTATCTTTCCTGCATTGTTGTTCTGTGGGGCTGCAGAGCAGTATGTCGTCGACATATTGCAGCAGGGTGCTGTCACATTGGAAATTCGACAAGTCTGTTTTGACAACTCTGTTAAAGATGCTAGGGGACTCACAATAGCCTTGTGCCAAACGGGTGTATGTCATTTGTACATTTTTGAATGAGAAAGCCAATAGGTATTGGCTGTCTGGGTGCAGAGGGACGCTGAAAAAAGCATTTTTCAGGTCAATGACAGAAAAGTACTGTGCATCGGGGGGAACGTTTGTGAGGATGACAGAAGGGTCTGGGACGATGGGGAACTCAGGTACGACTATGTTGTTAACGGGACGCAGGTCATGAATTAGCCTCCATTGATTTGTCTTGCCTTTCCTCACCGGGAAAAGACACGTATTGCAAGTAGAAATACAAGGGTATATCACTCCCTGATCCAGCAATGCTTGTATGGTAGGGGCAATACCCTCCTCTGCTTCCTTAGACAATGGGTACTGTCTTATTCTTGGCAGGATAGCACCTCTTTTCAGTGTTATTTTAAATGGTGCGGCAGAGCGAATAAGGCCTACGTTGTTTGGGCCTGTTGTCCACAGATGTACTGGAACTTCAGTCAAATCTGCCTCATGGACAGAGTCATAGCTGGGGGTGACAGTTGGTGTTCTTATTTCCACTGACACTGAGAGAGGCACCTCATTGTCATAAACAATCTCAGTTTTGGAGTAGTGTTCAGGTGATCCAAATAGTTGGTCATCTGAAATATCTCTAACTAATCCTCCAGGTTGGATGAAAATGACACAAGCCCAAGTGTGAGCATTATCATCGCAGGCTAGAAATGCACCGTATGTGAATGTTATTTCAAGGGCACATATGCCTAAGAGCAAGTGCTTATCAGATATTTGTGAGCCTGATGCTTGGGGTCTGAAGAGAAATTCTTTAGGTAGCTGAACAGTGCGGCCTTTCAATTCGGGAGTGTTGGCAACAATGGTGTGGACAGCAACAGAGAAAGCGTGTTCATCCACAGGACGTGCTCTAACCTGGCTGCTCAAGGAAGATTGTACAGTGACTGCCATTATTCTAGCCAGTGGTGTACCTGGTACCGAGCATATCATTGTTCCATTCTCATCAAAGGTGATGGTCATGTTCAATTTTGCTATGAGGTCACGGCCCAAGAGATTGACGGGGGACTTTGGTGAGTAGAGCAGTCGTTGTTCCACCACATGGCCTCCTACCTCAATTGATACTGGCTTAGTGAAGGGGACCCTTGCTATCACCCCAGAAAATCCCTGTGTGTCCGCTATCTGATCTGAAATGGGCAGAGGGCCACCTGTAATACAAGAGTATGTGGTACCTGTGTCAACAAGAAAGCTGTAAGTTTTATTGCTTATCGTGACAAAAGCAATAGGGTCCTCCTCAGTATTGCTAGTGCATGACAAAATTGGGCACACAAGAGTTGTCTGTGGGCTGTCCTAGGCAGTGTATCCTCCTGTCTGATACTGCTGGATGGTGCCCTGGGCGAATGTGTTGCTGGGGGTGATGATGGTACCTCCTAGGGGCATAGTAGTTTGAGCTTGGGGAGCCACCTGATATGCAGGTGCTTGCTGTGGCTGTTGCATTGGAACCTGCACCTGTTGGACCGATGGCTGAACTTGGGCCACCATAGGTGCTGGGAGCTGCACTTGTTGCATGTTTTGCTGCTGGACTGGCTGGGCATAGGAGTATAGTATTTGGGCTTGTTGGGGTTGTTGTTGCATCTGTTGTTGTAGCTGGAAGGGCGGGGGTGCTTGGTAACTGGGACCCATGGACTGCTGATTCTGATCTCGTAGTCTGGTGCGGCAATCTCTTTGCATGTGGCCTGGTTTCTGACAATAAAAGCAGGTAAGTTGTCCTGGCTGTTGTTGAAACCTTTGCTGTCCCATCCCTCGCCCTCTTCCCTGTATGCCTGTGTTCCTGTTCATATTGGGTCTGGTATTGTAGTAGGGCTGTAGGTCATTAGTATAAGTTGGTGGTGCTGGCATGTATTGTACAATTGGCTGTGCCTGCACATATTGTATGGCAGGCTGTGGTTGTGCTTGTACGTATTGTACGGCAGGCTGTGCTTGCATGGGTTGTGGGGCAGGCTGTGTATTGCCTGCAAGAGCATTCATGGCAGCCTGGGGGAATGAAGTTATGCCGTCATTTGACTGACAGGTGCTGCCAACATGACTGCGTCTGTATTGTCTTTTTTCTTATTAAGTTTCTGCTGCACCAATTTGGCAGCGGCATTTTCTATAGCCAACTGCCTATTCCTTTCCTGTTCCTGCCTCTTTTTGCAGAAATGTATGATATGGTCTTGTATCTCAGGCCATGGCTTACATTCCATTGCTACTATTCCATCTAATTTTTCCTGCACTTCAGTTGGCAGTCCCTTTTTTATTGTGTGGTAGAACAGTCTTCCGTACCCTCCTGTAGCATTCCATTGTTCCCCTAACTCCTGATGCCATTTTTCCTTCATTCTGGAAAGGTAGCTGGCAGGGTCTTCATTTGGTTGCATGGTCTGTGATAATAGAGCCCCAATATCTGGGACGTCCGGAAATTTTCTGCGCAACTCAGACCAGACTGGCGTACTAATTGTGTTAAATGATACGCCATCATGTTTGGTGTTCATTTTTGTGATGTTGGCATGAACGCGTGTGAAGAGGTCTTCTGCGTCTTCTCCAATAAGGGAGATTAGCAGGCTTTTTACATCTCCTATAGCTATGTTGTTACCTGCGGTGTGTTTTTCAAAAACCGCAATCCATTTTCCAGCACCCTCCGTGAGGGGTGGGAGATGCTTTTATAAATTTTCTTTGTCCAGTTGTGACCACGGGACATAGATGGGGGGATCATTCGCATTTTTGTACAGCAGTGGCATCTGGCGTATCACCGCTGTGCGTGGCGCTGAAGGCCCTGTGAGGTCGTGCTGGTGGGTGTATTTCTGCCAGACCATTAGACTATCCCGCATGTAATCATAGTCCCAATCCTCATCTCCTAGCCCTTTCAGGATACATTCAACTGCTGTTGCCATGTACTGTGGCTCGAAAGAGCCTTCTCTTGGCCAAGGGAGCATCTGTGGTGCTAGGGGCTAGGGGCTCTGACCAGCCTGCCAAATCGTCTGAGAAGGGGTTGACGGCATAGTCTGAGCCTTCCCCTAAAGTCACTATCTCATTGGGCGTCAGACCGTCGCCAGCTTGTTGCGCAGACGATCTGCTGAGAGCTATGTTGTATTAATTTTTCATTCTAGTGGTACGCATGGAAGCAGAGCCCGAGACGTCATATAATATGTGATCTGGGCACCCATGTGACCCCAAGACCTTTAGTTTCTCCGCTTCTGTTAGCCTAGTCTTTCTTCTTACTGCTTGGTCTCCTGCCTGTGTGAGCTCCCTGAGTTGGTGGTATGGGTGTGCTACGGCTGCAGTCCATCCCAGCCCTGGTGCTTGTTCTTGTAGGTCGGCCTGATGAGTTGTCGCAACTGTCTGTGTTACCCCAGATGCAGCAGCTTCAGAGTGATGGCTGTCTTCACTATCGTGTGATCCTCTAACCCCTCCGTCATTCCCATGGACACCTGTCTGTGAATGGTCTTGGCTGAGGTGGTGTACTGGCAGTGTGGGCTGTTGTGATGGTGCTGGAGATGGTGCTGGACAGTCAGTTTTACCGAGTACTCCAGTGAACAAGTGCCTCATTTCTTCTAATTTCAGAGATATGCGTCTCATTCTGTCTATCTGGCTTGTATGGCTGGGTGACTGTCGCATGTGTAATATGTCTTTTTTCAGTGTCATCTGGTGCAATACTTTCCAAGCTTGTGTTTAAGTCAGCCTGCGCTCTCCAGTTGTCATACGGGGTGGTGTTTCTGTTTGTATGGGCAAGCTGTCCCTGATCCCTGCACAGCAATGGTGAGTTGGGGAGATCCAAAAGTTGCGGTTGAGTTGTCATAATGCCAGACCCCAGTCCCTCATGCAGAGGTACAGTGGTGTTATAGGGCAGCTGACTTTGGGAAGAGGGGCTCGGCTT
This sequence comes from Calotriton arnoldi, assembly GCA_963921515.1. Lineage (NCBI taxonomy): Eukaryota > Metazoa > Chordata > Amphibia > Caudata > Salamandridae > Calotriton > Calotriton arnoldi. Next base: position 675,714 of record CAWUFW010008836.1, on the reverse strand, counting down.
TAGGAATGGCGGCATGATGGTGTCAAGGAAAGGGTTGCTGTTAGTGCGTGAGCAGCGAGATGGTGCATGGGAGGAAGAGTCAGAGTCTTCATCTTCATCTCGGTGTTGTTGTGCAGTATTTAAGGTTGGTGTAAATTTCAGTGAAAGTTGTGCGTCTATATGGCCTGGAAGTCCTGATACTGCTGTCTCCATTATTGTGCCATGGCTGAGGGGTATTTGTGTAGTCTGGAGTTCGTTCGTGTGCGGGTATAGGTGACTGAGGGGTATTTGTGGAGTCTGGAGTTCGCACGTGTGCGTGATGGCTGTGTCTGTACCGGGGGGTGGTGAGGGAGGTGTATCGTTTGGTAGTTGTTGAGAACCAGCAGCGGGAAAGTCATTGGTGGTAAGTGGTAAGTCTGGTGTTTTGGTGTGAGAGCGTTCAGTATACATACCGCTGATATGGTATGGTGGGGGAGCCGGAGGAGCAGTGGGTGTAGCTGTGTGCATCATGTCACAGTGTGTTTGAGTCTTGTCTTTGAAAATACGCCAGAGATCTAGGGTAGCCTTTCTTTTCTGTAGCTTGGTGCCGGAGTACTTAGTGTCTAGGAAGGTGGTAGCATGATCTAGTATAGCTGTATCAAAACTCCTTTCTGATGGCCACGGATGGCTCATGTTTTTTGTGAATTTATGGAGCTCCCTACAATGTTTGAGTATGCGCTGTTCCTGCCCTCCGAATGTTTTCAAAACATGTTCAATGGAGTGGCCATGCTGGTTTATCGTAATGGGGCGCTATAGGCTAGATCTGAATTGGAGAGGGTGTTGCTGTGGAGAGGTACACAGTGCTTGTGCTTGCGTGTTCAGGTGCTAGGGTCGAGATCTCTGATAAGTTCTTGTGCTACAACCTGAAGGACAATGAGGTATGCACCGTCCTGTAACTCGCACTCTTGGGCAGGAGTGCAATGGGGGAAGCGAAGCTGGCCGTCAAAGCAGGCTTCAGCAATTTTACTTTGGAGTGGGTGTCTTGGCCAAGTGCTTGATAAGGCGGTAAGTACCGAGCCTGGGGGCGTATAATGAAAAATATGTGAAAGTTAGTGGGCGTTTGATACACTGTAGAGCTCAGTATGCTACTCATGGGGCACTAGTGAGAGCGCCTCACTTTCAGGGTGAGTGTTGCTAGTTAGAAAGAGATGTAGTTAATTATCAGAATTATTGGGATGCACGTCTCGTACGAGTTCGTCTCCTATTGCTTGGATAACGATAAGGTATATTTCCTGTCTTAAGTCCAGGTCCTGTGGTCCGGTGTATACTCCTTCAGGGGAGAAACCAGGGAATTGGAGTTGGTTGCGAGAAAGGGCAGCAATGATCTTAGTTTGTAGGGGGTTGCGTGGCCAGAATGTAGTTAATGTGGTAGGTATCTCCAAGCCTGGAGATACTAAGCGGATACGCACGTAAATGCAATCAGGTGTTTTGTGCACAGAAGTGCCCAAAATTCTGTTCATGTGGCCTACTACGTGGACGGTAGCTTAGAGCAGGAGTGGAACAGGAAGAGTTATTTTGTACTGCTTTTAAGTGTTTTCGTTTTGGGGGCAATGGGGTGCGGGAAAGGGAAAGCTGGTGTTATTGAGAGCGTTATCTGTTGTGTGTGAGTGTAGTCAACCCCTAAGACTTGGAATAGGGTGAGAAGAACAGCACTTGTTAAGGGTGTGGTGTGAAAAAAGGAAGATGGGTGACCGGTTGAGAGACCTACGATGTGGTTATTAACCAAATATACAGCAATGTGATGTTCTGTGTCGTCAAGGGAGTGTCCGCACATACCCTAGACTGAGGTAGAATGCGTGGGTGGGCAGGCGAGGGCAGGTGCAGGCTCAAAGTCTGACGAAAAATCTTGCAGGAGTGCCCTGAGGAGTGGTGACAAATGCAAAAACAACAGTTGATGGACAGAATGCAGAACAATGTCATACATTCACCCCAGTACAGAGATCTGGGCCTAAATCCATAGTTTTTTGCTCACCATGTCATTCCAGTTTGAACCCAGCCATATGCAAATCAGTCTTGACCCTGTGCCTCATGGGAACAGTCCAGCCCGAACTGCCAAGCCAGGTCCTCCCTGGACTGGAAACAAGCATCCTAGGACCGGTTTCGGGGTTTCACCCCTCTTAAGCCAGGATAGCTTGATTCCAGTGGCATGGAGAGCACGGGACCCACGTCGTGGCATACCCGTCCCACTCGGGGTGACAAATGCAAAAACAACAGTTGATGGACAGAATGCAGAGGAGTGGTGACACGTTACCTGGAGAGGGTATGTGGTAGTAGTCACTGGTAGAGGCGGAGGGGGCAAACGTGGAAGAGGCAGGGGCGCTAAGTTCAGGGAGAGTGGCTGCCTCAGAGAGTGGCACAGACTGTGCAGAGTCTCCAGAAGACTCTTCAGCAGAGGTAATCGCAATGGGGGAGGAAGCAGAATAGACAGAGGGGGCAAGGGAAGATGCGGAGGCGGTGGAGGAATTAGATAATTGATCAGGCCAAAGCAGATCAGGGCGAGTGGTATCTGGAGGTGACGGGGAATGGGATTGAGCGTTGGCGGAGGGAGGTAAGTCTGTTAAAGATAGTAGGGAGAGGCGTATTTGAGTGGTAGGCGTGAAAGTGACCCCTAGGATGTCCCAAGCGACAGCGAGGATGTCACTCTGATAGCGAGTGAGTGGAATACAACGGTCAAGGGTGACGTTGTAGACTGCGGTGGCTGTACCATGCACTGAATGGATAGCGAGGTCAAGGGTATGCAGAGGGTTCTCTGACATAACGGGTAGTGAGAAGGTAGGGAAGGACAGATATCTCCCCCCCCCTTGGCTACCAATTGACTGTGGCAAATGGTAGGCAAAATGTGTGAGAGACAGAAAAAGAGGCGCAATGTAGGTGGAGGGTTAATGGCAGTAAGTGAGCAGCTACCTGGCGGGGCTGCGGTAATAGTGAGGAAAACAGTGGAAGCAACCCAGACAACAGTACGTAACTAGCAGCCTTGGCACTCGGCTAGGGAGTGTGGAGATGGCAAGGCAGCACCGGGAGAGGCGGGTGCTGGGAGGTAATTGTCAGAGGAGCAGCAGGGCGGACACAGAATTAAAAAAGCAAAGGAACACGAAAACCATGGACAATGGACAGGAAAGCGTTACATACGAGAAATGCATAAGAAACAGAAATCAATCACAGCAATAGTGCTGGACCTAGTAAGGGAAACCCCGAAGAGAGAGAGGAAGCACCGGGGAGAGAGAGAGAGAAGAAAAAGAGAGGGCAAGGGTGGTGGAAGAGAAAAATAAATTTGGTCGAAGAAGCAATAAACACGGAGAGACAGCAGCCATGGATGAAAACAGCAGGAAACCACAGCAGAGGGAGGCGGGTGAAGGCTGTGGATCGCGGAGGGCTGGTGAGAAGTGGCACTTCCTCTTTTTGGACGTGCGCACTTCAAAATAAGTGAAAGGCGGTGGAAGAAAGATGAATGTCACGGAAAAAGATGACTGGTACAGAGAAATAATAATTTTAGAGATAAAAAGAAGAGAACACCCAATCCATGAAAAACGGAATCGTTGGTAGAAGAGAGGGACACAGCAGAGAGTGTGGTGAAAGAATGAGGGGAAACCGCTGGGAAAAAACATGCAAGTGAAATGTGCATTTGAGAGAGGTCGTGAGAAAGAGGCCACAAGAGAGAGAGCAATCAGTTAGGGAGCAGTCCACAACTCCGTGTGACACAACAAATTAGTACCAGAATGTGCATAACAGCGCAATAATAGAATAAATGAGGACTCGAACCTGCAGAACACAACAACTCAATAACACAATAAATGAGGACTCGAACCTGCAGAGCCAACAGCTCAATAACACAATAAATGAGGACTTGAACCTGCGTCGAATGCAGACAATGGTGCACAGTATGGAGGACTCAAACCTTCATACAAGTTAGTACGCAAACCTTAGGACTCAAACCTGTAGAGAATTTAGGACTCAAACCTAGGACACAAACCTGTAGAGAATTTAACAGTGAAACCTAGGACTCAAACCCAGGACCCAAAGCTAGGACTCAAACCTGTAGAGCAGTGAAACCTATAGCGATAACCACCAAAAAGCAATGACAAGGAAATCAACAGGAGATTGATAAGAGCAGTCCAAAAGGGCATGGCAAACACGGGACCCAGTCAAGGTGTGACCATCCACGGAGGTGGTCGTGGCAAGACAGATACTACAGGGGAACCAGGAAACAGGCACGGGGGAGACCCCCACCAGCCAGACCCACCCCTCCAACACCGTAGTAAATGCAAGGAAAAAAGAAAAATGTCCCTGACTTACCCGGTTGGCGGTGGGATGAGGTGGGGAGAGGCCGGGGGAGGCAGCCACAGGTGTGTCCCAAGTCCGCGTTGCAGAGAAACCCGTCTGCACGAGACCTTCGTGGGTCGCCAGCTGTTCGAGGGTAAAGGAAGTGACTGCGATGGTCACACTTATCTTACCAGCTCACGAGAGCAAGACCTGTACTCTGCTTTCTCTAAAAATAAGGAACACCGGTGTGAACTACAGTGGCACTTTATTAAGCAATACAAAAGCAACACAGAAAACTATTCATCTATTCATTAGCTGTTCAAGGCTGCTCACTGATGCATGAGCAGGACGAAATCAAGGCATGAAAATATACAAAATCACATTTTAAGTCAAGCAAAATAGCTATATATATATATCAATTAAAGGGCAGCTGCCCAAGAGGCAAATCTTAAATGAGAGATCAACACCATCCAATGCTACACAATTTAAGGTATGATAAATGCAATGAATTGGGTGTGGATAAAACAGTTAGAGAAAATGACAAAGACAAAAAGACTTGCTCTCAGAGAAGAGCACTACCACCTCAGAACAGGTGTTTTAGGCCCAAGATAGGAAGAACGGTCGACCGGGAACCCAAACCATGCAAGGCACTGGAGAAGAGTTCGGGGTACTGACGGGGGTGCAGGTCTTTTATATGGTTTAATGCAGAACTGTCAACCATAATTGACGTAGGCATTTGACCGCAAGCTTACGGTTACATTGGAAAGATTTTGAGAACACAGAAGTGGTATCATGAGAACACAGAAGTGGTATCATGGTGAAACAGGTGTTTTTAGCAGGTGGTCAGTGCTGATTGACCGTAGAACATAAACAAAGATAATTTTAGTGTAAGATGCTCGGAAACTTATAAGAAAACAGGATTTTTTTACAGAATGTTATTATGCCATGCAGCCATTTTTGGTTTCATTTGAGCAAGCTTGGAAAGTTTCATAACTAAAAATATTACAAATATTGCTTGTGAAAGAACAAAATGTACCAGCTGCCTCTTGCGTACGTGTGGGCTAACCTATTCTTGTAATTGTGGAAAATTACCGTGGTGGGCTGGTGTGCTTAGCAGTGCCGTTCATGGCACAAATATCTGTTGTGTGATCAGTGAAGCCTCAGAAAATGAGCAAGTTAACACACTTGTTAGGGTCTGATTGGTGGGGCCTATATGGGAGCTTCATTCTCAATGAGCAGAGCAGGATTATGCATGGGATATTGTTATATGGTAAAACAGGACCCTACTTCAGAAGTCCAGATGAGTGCTCGCCCGCCTCCCTGATCCCAGCCAGGGCTCCAGGAGGTCGGCCGCCCCCATGCCCTGGGTCCCCTCCGTCACTCGGTGCGCACGGGTTACCAGAAAGAAGGGTAGCTTTCCTCCGGATTACTAGGGACAGGGTATGCCAGAACCGCTCCCGGGCTGGCGGTTCTCAGCCGGGGACCAGATGGGCTGGGACCGGGCACCACCTTCCCCCCTGTTCAGGGCTCCTTCCTCTGGCCTGCTGCGTGGCAAAGTGCCTGGGACGGGCTCCATCGGGCCAGGGCAGTCCTCCCTTGGGCGTCCGGGCCCGAGAGCTCTGGCTGGGCGCTCCCTACACTGGGCTCTGTCATGGGCCTGGGGCCCGTCGGGCGTTCCCCAGCTCGGTTTGGGTTCAGGAGCTCCGGCAGGGGCCCTTGGTGGCCCTGGGGTGGAGGGTGCCCTCCCCACTCTGGGCTCCGTCCAGAGACCTACCGCATGGCAGGGCGCCCGGGACGGGGGCCTTGAGGAGGCCTCCCCTGCACGTGCCGGCCCGAGACCTCCGGCCGGGCTTAGGGGACCGGGCTCTGCCCCCCTGCTCCCAGGACAGGGGTCAGTCGGGCCCGGGCAGGCCTCCCTCCTGCTTTGCCCACCTGTCAAGGTGCCTGGGGGACCCTGGGTTGGAAGTCCGTCGGGTCCACCGTGCGCAGCCCCTGGCCCGAGGCCCAGCCGGGGTCTCCGAGCCCCCGGGATGCAGAGCCCCCGAGCCCTGCATGGCCAGGCGGGAGCCCTCCTGTGAAGGCTCGGGCGGGCAGATTGGCATCCTTCAGGCCCAGCCAGCAGGTCGCGTCTTCCCCCTCAGCCATCTGGTCACGCGCAATGCTTTCCAATGGGGCAACCAGATGGCCGGGCTGCCCTGGAAGTCCCGATGAGGGCTTGTTTGCCTCCCCGATCCCAGCCAGGGCTCCAGGAGGTCGGGCGCATCCGCACCTTGGGTCCCCGCAGTCTTGCGGTGCGATGGGTTACCAGAAAGGGGGGTACCCTTCCTCCGATTATGAGGGACAGGGTACTCCAAAACCCAGTCTTGGCCTTTGGTCCTAAGCCGGCAGCCAGATGGGCCAGGCCGCCCACTCCCAGCCCGGGGCTCCGTCCCCTGGCCCAACGTGTGGTGTGGTGCCCATGATGGGGGCCCACAGGCCCGGGGAGGCCTCACCACTGCCTGGGAGCCCCAACAGGATCCAGGGGTGCCAGGCTCAGTCTCCAGGCCTGCCGCTCTGCCAGGGGCCCGAGACGGTGTTCCGCCAGAACTGGGGATCCTTCCCCTGCTTGGCTGGGTTCAGGAGCTCCAGATGGGGCCCTGGGTGAGGGCGGCCTCCCAACCCCAGGCTCCGTCCTCAGGCCAGCTGCATGGCAGGGTGCCCGGGTCAGGGTCCCGCGGGCCCGGGGAGGATTCCCCTGTGGCTCTGGGCCCGGGAGCCCCGATGGGGTCCAGGGGCCCCGCCGGGCCCTGTGTAAGGTGCTCCAGCCCTGGGCCCCGTCCTCTGGCCTGCCGCTCTGCCAAAGGCCTGAGATGGGGTTCCGTCGTGCCCGGGGAGCCCCCCACGCTTGGCTGGGTTTGGGAGCTCCATCTGGGGCCCCTGAGTGCCCCGGCGAGGGTGGCCTTCCCACCCCAGGCTCCGTCTTTGGGCCTGCCGCATGGCAGGGTGCCTGGGACAGGGTTCTGCGGGCCCGGTGAGGCTTCCCCTGCGCCTCTAGGCTCGGGAGCCCCGGTTGGATCAAGGGGCCCCACCGGGCCCCGGGTCATGTGCTCCAGCCCTGGGCCCTGTCCTCCAGCCTGCCGCTATGCCAAAGGCCCAGGACGGGGTTCAGTCTTGCCCAGGAAGCCCCCCTCGCTTGGCTGGGTTCAGGAGCTCTGTGCAGGGACCCTGAGAGCCCTGGGGAGGGCGGCCTCCCCACCCCGGACTCCATCCTTGGGCCTGCTGCGTGGCAGAGTGCCCGGGACAGGGTCCCGTGGGCCCAGGGAAGCTTCACCTACGCCTCTGGGCTCGGGAGCCCCGATGGCATCCAGGGGCCCTGCTGGGCACTGGGTCGGGCAATCCAGCCCTGGGCCCCATCCTCCGGCCTGCCGCTCCGCCAAAGCCTGAGACGGGGTTCAGTCATACCCGGGGAGCCCCCCTCGCTTGGCTGAGTTCAGGAGCTTTGTCCGGGGCCCCTGAGGGCCCGGGGGAGGGCGGCCTCCCCACCTCGGGCTCCGACCTCTGGCCTACCGCGTGGCAGGGTGCCCGGGACGGGGTCCCGCGGGCCCGGGAATGCTTCCCCTGCACCTCTGGGCCCGGCAGCCCCGGCTGGGTCCAGGGGCCCCACCGGGCCCCGGGTCGGGTGCTCCAGCCCTAGGCCCCGTCCCCCGGCCTGCCGCTATGCCAAAGACCCAAGACGGTGTTCATTCGTGCCCGGGGAGCCCCCCTCGCTTGGCTGGGTTCAGGAGCTCCGTCCGGGGCTCCTAAGGGCCCTGGGGAGGGTGGCTTTCCCACCCCGGGCTCCGTCCTCGGGCCTGCCGTGTGGCAGGGTGCCAGGGACGGGGTCCCGCGGGCCCGGGGAGGCTTCCCCTGTGCCTCTGGGCCCAGGTTGGGTGCTCCAGCCCTGGGCCCCGTCCCCAGCCTGCTGCTATGCCAAGGGCCTGGGACGGGGGTCCGTCAGTCCCGTGCAGACCTCTCCCGCTTCGCGTGCTTGTCAAGGTGTCCGCGGGCCCCGGGTCGGAGGGCCCATCGGCTTCCCCCCTTGCAGCCCCATGGCTGATGCCCAGCTGGGGCCCCGGTCCTCTGGCCCCCCATGCCTCGGCACCTGCTCACCCTTTCGTTAGGGCACAGATTGACCAGATGGCCACCCTTCGAGCCCGGCCAACTGGTCGCACCTTTCCTCTCGGCCATCTGGTTGCACCTATCCCCTCAGCCTTCTGGTAACGCGCAATGCTTTCCAATGGGGCGACCAGATGGCCGGACTTCACTGGAAGTCCCGATGAGGGCTCATTTGCCTCCCCGATCCCAGCGAGGGCTCCAGGAGGTCGGGCATGTTCGCACCTTGGGCCCCCTCTGTCACCCTGTGCGCACGGATTACAAGAAAGGGGGGTATTTTTCCTCCGGATTACTAGGGAGAGGGTCAGTCAGACCTCTGTGAGGTCTGGCGATTCTAAGACAGGGGAAGGCAGGACCGGGCCCGCCTGCCCGGGCCCCCAGAGGCCTGGGTCCGCGCCTGCCTCTGGCCACCCACCACAATAAATTGTAAAAAAATCATTGAAAAGTACAAAAAAAATTAGGTGCAATGCCCCAATTAAACAAACAAAACCAATTTTCCAACATACTTGTGAAATCTCAAATTCCAAAGTCCTCAAATCCAATGATATATGATGCAGCAAACACAAAGAGGGATCCTTCCAGCTTCAAATCCAGATGAAAAGTGAACAGGAGATGGACAAAGCACTGGGAGGAGCCTGCTGGACAGGAACAGGAAGTTGGAGACACTGGGGACTCCTTGCACAAAAAAGTACAGCCAAATGTCAATCTGAGGAGTTTTTTTTAATCCAAATCATTTCGAGAAGGTTTTGATGCTGCTCGAGAGAGATTCTTGTGGTGCTCGCGAACAGATGGGAAATCTTGTCGGCGATCGCAGGCATCCCAGTAAGTTGCTCCCGCGCCCGTGAAAACACATTTTGAGCATGCAAACTCAAAAAAAACTCCGCTCCGGTGCAGAGAGCAGAGTTTTTGGTAACTTCGCGTTCTAAGCAGAGTTGCCAAAAAACTGCAAACTCCGCGAGCGGAGTGGAGTTTTACACCCAGGGTTAACTAAAAGCACAAAAATCCCTTGCCACTCAAAAACCCACACCCACCCTAAATCCTAAAATATACCTTACCACCCAAAAACCCATACCCACCCAAAACCCTAAAAATTCCCTTGTCACTCAAAAACCTATACCCACCCTAAACCCTAAAAAAATCCCTTATCACAAAAACCCATCCCTACCTGAAACCCTTAAAATCCCCATGCCACCCAAAAACCCATACCTACCTTAAACCCTAAAAAATACCTTACAACATTAAAAACCCATACCCAACCTAAACCTTAAAAATTCCCTTGCCACCTTAAACCCTAAAAAAACTTTGCCACCCAAAAACCCATACAAACGTTATACCCTGAAAAATTCATTACCACCCAACATCAAATACCCACCCTAAACCCTAAATGTTTCCTTGCCACCCAAAATACATATCCCCCTAAACCCTAAAAATTCCTTTATCACCCAAAAATCCATACGCACCCCCTAAACCCTAAAAATTCCCTTGGCACCCAGAAACCCATTCCTACCCTTAACCCTAATATAAATAACTATTACCTACTGGTAGGTAGTTATGTTTAGGACCAAAGTTTCCATAGGAAAAGCATTTTTTGTTTGTCCAATAACTTTGGCACCACTTGATGAATCTTCCTAAAATTTACGAAAAACGTCCCCTTTTTGGTTCAGCTGCTTGTGTTGAAAGTTTCAGGGTGATCCATCAAGTGGGGGCCGAGAAGAAAGGGCGGTCCCAAAACGCGTTTTCCCTATGTTAAGTGAATGGGGATTTTCAATTTTTTAACACGACTACAACCCAAACCGCTGAATGGAATTGCAGTAAATTTGGCAGAAGGCTAGATTTTGGTTTTAGAAAGCGGGCGTTTTCTGATTTGTTGTAAATCCGTTCAGTAGTTTCAGAGATATTCAAGTTTAAAAAATATAGATATCTGGTAGCCTAAAAACCTACTGAAAGGCTACTGAAATTTGATTGGCTGCCAACACTTTAACCAGGAAGTGTAGGCAGCCATCTCGGGACCAATATACATGATAGCGCCCCATTGAAATGCATTGTAGTGAATGGCACCAATATACATGATAGCACCCCATTGAAATGCATTGTAGTGAATGGCAGGTTTTGAGGGTCACAAAAAGGATGGTGATAACAGATTTTAGTTGCAAAATATATCATTTGTTGATGTTGCCATACTCATTTTAAGAATAGTGGTGTGTTCTAAGGTGATTTTACATTTTGAAAAAGCCTTCTTCTGGGATTGCATTAATCATGTTTGAGAGAAAACTGTTTTCTCATGATTTTCCTGTAGAGGTTATGAAAGGTGCTCCAGAAGCTAAAATGCAGAGCATATTTTCTGTAAATTCGCACTATCTTTCTCAGCTGTATGAAAATGAAGTTTGATATTCTCAGTAAATCATGTACTTCCACCAGGAGCAGCCTGCCAGCTGATACCCAATGTTCTACTGCAGCCTCCCGAGTGTTCTACAGAACAACTAGAGCGCTAACAGTGTTACGTATGATAAAACTATGGCACACTTGAAGCCATGTTGATTGAATCAAACTAATAGAACTTAAAACATTTAATTTAGTAAAGAACATAATGAGGGGGTTCAGTTTGTCATAGAAATTATAGTTAGTGCTGTAGAAAAAAAATAAGGACACATTTTTAGTGAGTTCTCAAATATCCTCCACTTCTATTTCATGAAAATATTCTGGAATGCAGACTGAAACATGCACTTTCAGCAACAGCAGCAGATTGCCAGTTAACTTTCTGGTGATCAGCAGCTTTACTATAGTGGTCTAATCAGCAACTAGAGTGCTAACATTCTGAATTTATGCAAATAAGTGTGGCACATCTGAACGCCATCTTGATAGAATGGAAGTAGAAAACTGAAAACATTTTCTACTGAGGATACTGCAGTAAATGAGGAAATTAGGGAGCTACATAACAGATAAGTCTCCCAAGATGGCCACTAGAGAAAAAAGAGGCAAAATATAGCACAAATATCACTCAAATGAAGCCCAAGTATAGCCCAGTGTCAGAAGTGTGCAAAACCCGTATTTATTTTTTGTTTTTTTACAGTATTATATAGCGCAAAGTTGACCCAGAAGTATTGGAGTGCATTACATGAGCATCATTACTCAAGGACACATTAATTTTGTTTTAGGCATGAGGAGATTGAGTGTTTTGTCCAGAATCACTGGATGTTGAGCTGACGCCGAAACTCGAACCTGGTTCCCCAGATGCAAAGTTTGCAGCTCTGGCCATAGCATCACATCCTGTCCTTTAAGTGTAACAAATAATCAGTGGACAAATATATAAAAAAAACATACAGATAGCAAATTATTTAAAAGTGTTTCATAGCTATTTGAGAACTCAGAAAATATTAGGCCTCGGCAGTGAACTTCGGACCGTTCACGGAGTTTGCGGAGTTTTCTGCACTCCGCACTCCGCGGAGTGCAGAAAACTCTGCTTCTCGATGTGCAGTGGAGTTTTTTCCCCGCTCGCGATTACCGATCACGAACAGTAAGTTCGCGAGCGCGAGCTGCCGCTCGGGTAGAATTTCTACCCGAGCGGCAGAAATACCAGCACAAACTGCAGTTCGCACTGCACTCTGCCACTCGCGGACCTTCGCGGAGTTTTTTTGTAACTTCGCGAAGTTCCACGTACCAAAACTCCACGAACTATGCCCAGGCCTAGAAAATATGTCCTCATTTTAGTTTATTAGAGTGCTATCTATAATTTCTCTGGGAATAAGACCCTCATGGAGGATGGTCCAGAGGCAAAAAGTTGATCACACTAGGCAGTTGGGAGGGGCAGTGGCAGCACAACAGACCATGCAATGCAGAGGAAAGAGAGGCTGTGGCAAGATAAAAGACCATTGAGGGCAGAAGGAAGAGGCAGTGGCAGTACAACCATACATGTCAACAGACCCGATTCAGGCAGGAGACTCCCAATGTTTTTAAGCCCAAAAGGGTTTATTTTATCTGTCTCCTGCCTAAAAGCTCCTCTTTTTGAATGTGAATTGATAGGGAAAATCAATTCCCTAGGCATTCTTTTTCAAAATCTCCCTCTTACCAAGTTCAAAATTTTGGCAAATAAGGTACATTGGCTCACGGAGGGCAGGGGGAATGGGATAGGGACTTGGACTCAGATAAGAGAGGACAGGAGGAAGATGGGCAGTGGCACCAAAATGACCTCACAGAGCAGGCATCAGGGGTTGTAGCAGCACAATATACCACACAAGGCAAGTGGGATGGCAGTACAGCACAACGGACCATGGAAAGCAATAGGGAGGGGACAGGCCCATGCACATTGACAACAGAGAGCAGAGGGGAAAGAGGCAGCAAGCTGCCCATTCCGGACAGACGGGAGGGAAAGTTGCAGCATAATGGAACATGAAGGGCAGAAGGGAGGGGGCAGGGGCATGACAAAGGATCAGATTAGACAGGAGGAAGGGGATAGGGGACTGCACATGGAAAGTAGAGACAGGGCAAGAGATGGACACTGGAAGCACAACACACCATGTAGTGCAACAGTGAGACTACAATGTCATACACACAGACATTGGAGGAAAGGTGGGAGTGGGTATCATGGGCAGCATACTGACTATGCAGGGCAGGTGGGAGGGGATGTGGCCACAGAGATGACCATGCATGGCAAGCAGGAGGGTTAGTAGCAGTACAAAGGTCATGGACACACACAAAAGAGGGCAGGGGAAGGGGCACAACAGACCACGCAGGGCAAACAGGAGGAGCAGTTGCAGCAAAACAGAGCATGGAGAGCAGAAGGGAGTGGCAGCAAAATGGACCATGGAGGACAGGAGAGAGGGGATGGGGCATGGAACTTAGGCAGGGTGGAGGTGACGGGGACAGGTGGAAGCCATCTGATGATGCTAAGCAGGTGGAAGGGACAGTAGCAGCTCAACAGAACACTCAGAGTAGATAGGAGTGTGACAGGTCCATGGAATATGGTGGGCAGACAGTAGGGAGCAGGGGCATGCACACAGACATGGGAGGGCAAGTGGAAGGAGGGAGAGTAGGGGTAGCAAGCTAAGCACAGAGGCTAAGCAGGAGGGCCGTGATAAGGCATAGAATTGGGCAACATAGAGCAGGAGGAGTGGACAGGGACATCAAGCTTAATAGAGGGCAGTGCAGCACATCAGACCATGACGGGCAGGAGGGAGGGGGCTTGTGCATGTGCTTGGACAGCAGAGAGTTGGGAAGAGGTGGATGGGGCAGCAAGCTAACTGTTTAGGGAAGGAAGGGCAGTGCCAGAACAATGGCCATAAATGCCTCTAATGAGGGAGCAGGGTCATAGACTTGGACAATGGATGGCAAGGTGGAAGGGGTACAGGAGCAGCAAGCTTGGGTGGGGGCATCACAATGCCAGACAAGGCCCTGTGTTTAACTCCCCACTGTGCATTTCGATGGGCATCTTTACGTTAAAAAAACCATAGAAATTCACATAAAAATGAACGGTTATAGGGTTGTTATACTTATGAAGTAGAATTTAAAAAACCTCAGAAAATTCACTGAAAAAAACAAAGGTTACAGGAACTTTATAGTTAGGCTCAGACTTCACTCATACAAAACCGAGTGAAATTCAGCAGTTAAAGTTATCTGAGCTAACTATATTTTATGCCCCCACAATGCATGCTTATGACCTCACATATTAGATCATTCATGACATGTTCAGTGACATTACTCATGATATCACTGATGACATCTCAAATGACATCACTGATGACATCATTCAGTGATTGTTAGTGTTTTCTAAAAGTTTATGGGTTTTAAACATATATACTAAGGTACTACAAAAGTACTTCATATGCCCGGATATGCAAATTTGTTTTCCTATTATATGTCCAACACTACTGACTGGATTTACATCAAATAAAAAAAAGTGTGATCTCCGGAACAGAATCTACCTTTATCCCAAATTGTGTGCAATTCTATCCAGCCGTTCGGGCTGTAGAAGTTTCTAAAGATTCTGGGTAATTAACATGGGAAACACATTTTGTTTACCTCTACCTTTTTCTATGCCCCCAACGCTTTCCATGCACACCTAGAGTCACCAGCACACTATGTTGGGAACATTTTGTGACGATTCATCAACCAGCGCAAAAGATATAGGCAAATCAAAAAAAACTAAAAATTCCCTTGCCAACCAATAACCCATACCCACCCTAACCCCAAAAAAGTATATGCCAGTCAAAAACACATACCCACCCTAAACCTTAAAAGTTCCCATGCCACCTTAAACCCTAACAAATCCCTTGCCACCCAAAGACCCATACCCACGCTAAACCCTAAAAATTCATTTGCCACCCTAACCCCAAATAAATCCCTTACTACCCAAAAACCCATACCCACCCTAACCTTAATAAAATCCCATGCCACCTAAAAAACAATATCCACCCTAAACCCTAAATATTCACTTGCCACCCGAAACCCCATACCCACCCTAAAGACTAAAAAATACCTTGCCACCCAAAATTTCATAACCACCAAAAACCAGAAAAATTCCCTTGTTATCCAAAAACCTACACCCAACCTAAACCCGAAAAAATACATTACTACCCAAAGTCCACACCCACCATAAATCTTAAAAATTCCCTTGCCACCCAAAAACCCATACCCATCTTAAACCCAAAAATATCTCTTGCCACCAAAAACCCACACCCACCCTAAACCCTAAAAGGTCCCTTGCCACCCAAAACCCCACACCCACCCTCAGCCCTAAAAAATACCTTACCACCCAAAAACCCATACCTACCCTAAACCCTTAAAAATCCCTTGCCACCCAAAAACCCATACAAATGCTAAACCCTAACAAAATTAATTATCACCCAAAAACCCATACCCACCCAAACCCCTAAAGGTTCCATTGCCACCCAAAACTCATACCCCCCTAAAACTTAAAAAATCCCTTATCACCCAAACCCCATACTCACCTGAAACCCTAAAAATTCCCTTGCTACCTAAAAACCCATACCCACCCTAAACCCTAAAAATTCCCTTACCACTCAAAAACACATACCCACCCAAAACCCTAAAAAATCCTTACCACCCAAAAACCCATACCCACCCTAAACCTTAAAAATTCCCTTGCCCCCAAAAACCCACCCCCACCCTAAACCTTAAAAATGCCCTTGCCACCCAAAAACCCATACCCACCGTAAACCTTACAAAAATCACTTGCCAACCAAAACCCAACACCCAACCTAAATGCTAAAGATTCCCTTGCCACTCCTAAAACCCATACCCACCCTAAACCCTAAAAAAGCTAAAACCCAAAAAATCCCTTGCCACTCAAAAACCCACACCTAACCTCAACCCTAAAAAATCCCTTACCACCCAAAAATCCATACCCACCCAAAAGCCTAAAAATTCTCTTCCCACCCAAAACCCATACCCACACTAAACCCTAAAAATTCCTTTGCCACCCAAAAACCCATACCTACCCTAAACCCTAAAAAATCTCTTACCACCCAAAAGTCCATACCCACCCTAAACCCTGATATCAACATCTATCTATCTATCTATCTATCTATCTATCTATCTATCTATCTATCTATCTATCTATATATCTATCTAGATAGATCGCCAGTAAGTAGAAGCATTTTTTCACTTGGCTATAACTTTGGCGTAGTTTGACCAATCTGCATGAAAGTTTGCCTAAAAAAAGTGTCACAGTGGGTATTATTGTTATGGAAAGTTTAGGAGTGATCCATGCAGTGGGCATTGAGAATTTGGGGTGGAAATTGGTTGTGTTTGTAATGTTAGTTCGCATTTGAACCTTTAGCCACCTCTACAGCCCGAACCGCTGATCGGACTTACACCAAATTTGGCAATGAGGTAGATGTCAGTTCAAGGAAGTGCCTTTTGCTTATTTGGTGTAAATCTGTTCAGTAGAGATCGAGAAATTAAACTTTAAAATTACAGTGATATCTCTGTCCGTGGATATTTAGAATGGTTTCACGATTTTATTTATTTATTTATTTATTTTAGAGGTTTTATATAGCGCTGGCTAGACCCGGAGGTATCAGAGCGCTTTACATGATAGAGCTAGTTACGGTCAGAAACAAATTACAGCATCATGGAATAACAAAACATCAGAGCGCTTTACACTACAGAGCTAGTAACAGTAAAACAAAATTACAACAGCATGGAATAACAGCAGGTAAAACAGAAGAGAGAACGGCTTGAGATTAAACATATCATGTAAACAGATAGTCAGAGTAAAGAGTTAAATACCTATAAGATATGGCAGATCGAGTTTAAGGCACAGGTAAAGACCCCCAATATTTGTTGAGGAGGTGCATTTTGAGGTCATTTTTAAAGCTGGAGTAGGAGGGGTTGCATCGTAGGTCTTTGGGGAGGGCGTTCCAGATGTAGGGGGCATTTCCAGAGAAGGAGCGGGATTGTGTGGACTTCTTTTTTAGCAGGGGTGGGACAAGGATGAGAGCGTTAGTGCTTCTCAGAGGTCGTGTGCTGCCCGCTTTGCAGAGTTTGTTGGCGAGGTATGAGGGAGTATTTTGGTGGAGGATTTTGTGTGTGATGCATGCGTTTTTGTAGGCGGATCTGCCTTCGATGGGGAGCCATTTAAGAGTTTTGAGGGCTGGGGAAATGTGGTCGAGCCGTTTACAGTCGGTGATGAGCCTGGCTGCAAGGTTGAGTACAGATTTGAGTGGAGCTAGGTGGACCTTGGGGGTTCGGGTGAGGATGGCATTGCCGTAGTCAATTCGCGAAAGGACCAGGGATTGAACTACTAATTTAAAATCTTCAGTTGGGAGAAAGGGTTTGATTTTCTTGAGATGACGGAGAGTGAAGAGGGCTCCTTTAGCCGTATTTTTGATGTGGACATTGAGGTTGAGACTGTTATCGATGGAGATACCAAGGGATTTTACTGAGTTGGATAAGGAGAGAGAGCAGTTGAGGGCATTGAGGTCAGAGATCCAGGTTTGAATGGGGAGAGGGTTGTTTTTAGGGGAGAACAGAATGATTTCAGTTTTTTGGGGGTTGAGTTTGAGATGATTAAGGTGGAACCAGGATTGGATTTTAGTGAGGGTGTTATTAAGGTGTATGATGTCGGCGTGGGATTTGATCTTATAGTAGAGTTGGGTGTCGTTGCCATAAAGGTGGTAGTTGATGCCAGCTTGTTTAAGAATGAGTGTGAGGGGTTCCATAAAGAGGTTAAAGAGAGAGGGTGAGAGAATAGAACCCTGGGGGACTCCTAGGGAGACCGGAGTGGGGTTAGATAGACAGTCTTGAATTTTAATTTGCTGGGTTCGATGTTGAAGATAGGAGACGAACCATTTGTGGCCGATACGATCTTTGAGCACATTAAGTAGGGCAAAGTGGTTAACAGTGTCAAAAGCTGCGGAGAGATCAAGGAGGATAAGTAGACATGTCTCACCATTATCAAGGGAGTGGTGGATGTCGTCAACAATGTTTAGTATGGCAGTTTCAGTGCTGCAGCCTTTTCTGAAGCCTGATTGTAAGGGATCCAGAAGGTTGAATTTTTCGATGTGTTTGTCTAATTGGAGCAAGACACATTTTTCGAGGGCTTTAGAAAGAAGGGGGAGGTTAGTGATGGGGCGGAGGTTGTTTAAGTCATTAGGATCAGCATTAGTGTTTTTAATAATGGGGGAGCTTTGACCAAGTTGGAGGGAGCTAGGGACACTTCCAGTGGCAAGGGAAGTGTTGATGATTGTGGTCCAGGATGGGACAATGATGTGCTTTAGGCCTTCGACAAGGTTAGAAGGGAGGGGGTCTTTGGTATGGGAGGATGGTTTTAGTTTAGCAATGATGCTGTGGACGTCACGCTCAGTCACAGGGAGGAAATTTTGCCAGGAGGCATTGTTTTTTGGTCGTGAGTTTTGGTGTATGGGTACGAGAGGAGTAGTGGTGGAAAGGTGTGGGGGGTAGTTTAGGGTGGTAATAGGAGAAGGAATGTGTGAGGAGGGGTTAGGGTGAAGTGAGGTAGCGGGTGAGTGTGAGGGGGTATCAGGGGGTGTCCAGAGTGAGGAGTGAGATTTAGAGGTGATGCCAGGAGTAAGTAGGGGGTTGGTTGGGATCTGTGTTGAACGGAAGGATTGATCTATTTTGGCGATTTTTTCAGAGAAAAGAGGGCAATTTCTTTGCATCTAGTGGAAGAGGCCGTCGGGTTAGGCGGAGCTGAGGAGGTTTGGTGACGGATAATGTTGAATAGTTCTCTAGGTCTGTTTTTGGCCCGATCGAGTTGTGTACGGAAGAAGGAAGCCTTTTTGTTAAAAATGTGTTTTTTGTATGTAGATCTAGCTGATCTGAGGAGTGTCAGGTTTGAGTGGGAGGGATGCTGTCTCCAGGTTCTTTCCATCAGTCTTAATGAGCGTCTTTCGTTGTTAAGTTCTAGGTTAAACCATGATTTGGAAGGGATGTTTCTTAGAGTTTTAAGTTTAGGAGGGGCCAATTGGTCTAGGACATCCGTAACAGCTTTATTAAAGTGCTCAGTAAGCTCATTTGCATTTTGTGAGGGAGGAGTGAGTAGCAGTTGAGCTTGGAGTTTGTACTCAAGCTCGTCAGGAGGGATACATTTTAGATTTCTGATCCATTTCATGGGTTTAATTTGTTTGGTGGGGAGGGAAGGGGGCGTGATAGCAATGGTGAACAATATGAGGTGGTGGTCGGACCAGTCAATGGGGATGATGTTGGTCAGGAAGGCCAAGTCATTGTTGGTAATGATGGTGTCCAGGGTGGCTCCTTTGGTGTGGGTGGGGGACTGACATATTTGTTTGATGTCATTGATCTCGAGAAGGTTGGTGAAGAGGGTGGTAGTGGGATCATTGGTGTCATTCAAGTGGAGGTTGAGGTCTCCAAGGAAGAGATTTTTTGAGTTGGATATTGAGGCTTGTGTCATCAAGTCAGAAAGTTCATCAATAAAGGAGTGAGGATCACCAGGAGGGTGGTAGATAGTATGTAAACGCATAGGGTGGGTATCTTGAACTTTAAGTTCAGCTTCAAGATATTCGAAAGTGGAATGGCCAGAGTTGTTAACAAGGGATAGCTGAAGTTCGCTTTTGAAGATTATGGCCAGGCACCCCCCCCTATTCTGTGAGGTCTGTCTTTTCTGAGGATAGAGTATCCGGGGGGGATAGTAGATCAAGCTTGCTCGTTGAGTGGTCATTGAGCCAGGTTTCCATGAGGAACGCAATGTCGATTGATTCGCTAAGGATAGATTCGGAGATTTCAGTGGCGTGTCGAACGGCCGATCGACAGTTAACAAGCATGCAGGCGAGTGGTTTGGGGTTGTTTTGGGGGGAGGGCAGGAGTGGATGGTGGTGAGATGTGGAGGGGGTCTTGGGGAGGCGGGAGAGGAGGGAATTCTGTTGGTGCCTAGAATGACAGGGATGTTGGAGTAGGTGGGAGGTGGGTTGTTGACTAAGGTATTAGGATGATAAGAATTGCATAGGTCGGAGAGGTCTGATGGGGAGAGGTGGTTCGAGGTGCGGCGAGGTCTAGACATCCGGTTGTAGAGGGGGGAAGTATTCCAATGATGACGATTGATGTTGGCGGGGATTATGCGGCTGGAGTGGGGTGAGTTTGCACGTGTGAGTCGGGTTCCAGAGCTGAGGGATTTAACATCTTCTCTAAGTCGAGAGAATTCGTTCGTCTGTAAAGAGAGATTGCGTTCAATGTTGTGTAGGGTCAGGGTTATAGGGGAGAGGGGGATCTTAGAAGGGGAGGATGAGGGTGAGAGGGAATGGATAGTGTTTGTTGCAGATGGGGGCAATTGTGTGTGGGGTGTGTGAGGTCAATGGTGGTGGAATGAGTAGAGTTAAGGCTATTAGGCATAGGTGATGGCGTGATGGAGGACAAGAGATTTGAAAACTCAGGGGATGTGGATAGAAATAATATGAGGGCATAGAGAGTTTGAAGTAGGATTGCATCGGGGATTAACGGTGGCAAGAAATTCGGTGGTAGTGGTGGAGGATTAGGCGAGGGTGAGGGTAGGACCAGAGGTGGGACGGTGGGAGAGCCAGGGAGGAGGGGTAGGGATTCAGGTTGGGGGGGTCAAGGAGGGAGGATAAGGGTTAGGTATTTTAGAAGGGGTTGAGGGGGACAGGTCATTGGATGATGTGAGTGGTTGGAGGAGGGGGTGTGAAGTGGGGATGTCAGGAAGAGGGAGGATCGTTGGAGGGGGAAAGTACATGGGTGACTGTGATTGGGAGATGGTATTGGTTATAGAGATGACATGGGAGGGGGTGTGGGAAGTAGGTATTTGGACTATGGTGTTGGTAGGAGGGAAGAGAGGGGAGGGGGAGAGTGGTGTAAGGGGAAGGGGAGAGAGCGGGGGGTGTTGATCGGTTGGGTATACGGAGGATTAAGGATCATTTTGTCTAGGTGGAGAGACAAGGTGCTGAAGTGGTGCTCAAAGATAGAGAGGTGTGATTCGGCGGCTTGTATGAGGATGTTACCCGTTTTGAAGATGGAGATGTCGATTTCACCAGGAAAAATTGGGGAGGGAGTAGTGGATAATTTAAATCCATAGGGAATTTTGATTGAGTGAGTAACTGGGAGCTGATGTAGGAAAGTACTTTTCCATTTGGAGGGGCGTTTGGAATAGAAGATGAGTTGGTTTTTATGGTGGAAGAGAGGCTGAGGTAGTTATCGACGATAAGTGTTTCAGGGTTACGAATGAGTAGTTTATGTTTGAAGTTTTTCTTAGCATTTTTAGACAGATTGGGGGGGTAAAGGATGGTCCAGGAGTTAGGTCCATGTTTGGAGAGAATGTAATCATGGGGGTTGTGTGAGTGATTGAAGGGGGGCATGTTAGGACAGGGTTGAGAAGTAGAGAGTTAGAAGAAGGTCGTGAGGGCAATTAGGGGGGAGGTAAAAGGGGGATGTATCAGGGGGAGGAGAGTGGGAGGGACACTGAAAATGGTGATCCACAGCCCGTGCGCTACTACCAAGTGTTCCTGCTCAGCTGCAATTTTAAGAACCAACAAGCTAATCAGAAGGTAGAAATAATAGTATGGCCTCCACAGGAATGCAAGATAAAGTAGTCTAGACGGTCTGGGACAGAACAATTACACTTACAGATCAGGAATGGAAAGAACAGTGCTAAGTTATAGACATATGTGTCTGGTAAGGGATAGAGCTAAGCGGGGGCTCAACGTGCTAGAAAGTTCAATAACAAAGACTTCAATAGTGAAGGTAGGTTACTAGGTTGTCAGCAGGGGATGGGTAACTGTAGAGAAGATATCAGCATGTAATTCTAGTATTTCTACAGACCACCAGCTAAATGTTGATAGGCAATCATAACTATACCGAAGATATCAGCATGTAATTTTAGTATTTCTACCGGCTACCAGCTAAATGTTGATAGGCAATCACAGGTGTAGACAAAAAAGCATATAGGAAGATCCAGACAGAGGGTTAAAGGAAATAAGTTATATAAGGAAAAATGTGTGGGTCGATGTACATAATTTGGCCACAAGGTGGAGCTCCAGGCTAAGGCAAGATAATAGAGTTCTCTTAGTTTGCCGTGAAAAACCGATCTAATCTGGTGTAGATTGTTTCCTAAAAAGTAGGTAATTGAAGAGAAAACGGGAAAGATGTCAGCAATGGGAAGATAATAGGGAGGGGAAACAAAACACAATGGGGGTGAGCGACCTAAAATTCAGTTGGACCCCATCAAAAGTCCTCGAGGGAGCACGCAGAGGTCAGCAATGTGGAACAATCATCCTCGTCATCTGCATGCCTTGATAAACTCCTTCAATGGATGATGGCGGGCTGGGGAGGTGAGCAAGTGATCGTAAGAAGAGATCCCAAGATGGCCACTATGATGACCAGGACGATGGGAGCCACAGATCAGCCCCAGATAAGAACTCCGGGTTTAAGGAGACAGGTAGGGCTGTAGAATCTCAAGCTGGCTTCACAGACGCTCAATCCAATCAGTCAACAATATGGTACAACGGCAGCACAGAGCCCGGTGCCCCCAAGCCTCGATGGTCAGCAGAGCACATCGGGAGCCGATCAGCAGTCCCTGCAGATCAGCCCGAGGAATTGTCCAAGTAGAGAGCTCAGTAATCTCCCACCATCCGCATCCGATAATTTCACAAACTCACTGCAAGCCGTCCGATTTTATAACAGATTGTCAGGCACGCCGTACCTTCCACCAGCACAGCAATACTCAGGATCGATGCCCAGACTCATCATGCCGAAGCCTCCTTGGGCAGGGAGCTCACGAGCAGGACTCCGTCCGACGACAATCGTCTCCTTCTCGGCAAACTGTTCAGTTTACTAGCAGTCCACAACAGGCGTCAGAGTTCCGACAACGGGATGGGTAGAAGACCAGAGCCTCGAGTGAATCCACCAGAGTGGAGACACCACAATCGCCATTTACCCAGAAAAAGCCGGTGCTGGAACTGCATGCTTGGCGGACCCCAGAGCAGGGAGCGTGGGCCTCATTCAAGGGAGAGTGCATCGGGCGATTCAGCGAGCGTGATGACCTCGAGGATGTTGGGCGCCGAGGGCGTCGAGGCAGAGACGGGCGGCGCATCAGGTCCAGACTCTGCGGACCCCAGAGCAGGGAGCGTGGGCCTCATTCAAGCGAGAGTGCATAGGGCGGTCCAGCGAGCGTGATGGCCTCGAGGATGTTGGGTGCCGTGGGCACCACGGCAGAGACAGGCGAGCGCATCAAGTCCAGGACGTTAAGCACTCCAGGCGCAGGTAGGCGACTTCAAATCAGAGATTCAGGGTCCAGGAGAAGTCCGCAGCACAGCACAATGTTGATGCGGGATGGATGGCTGGGTTAGCGAGGGATATCCACCGATAAGGTGATCCCCAACCCGGGAGCTATAAGGCTGAGCTCCTACCAGGCGGCCATCTTGGCCCACTTTTCCACGATGAACCATGGATGCATGTGCCAACAGGAATGCTCTGATCGTCTGGACGCAACCTGAATAGAAAGTTGTGGCCGCCTTTTTATCCATCAGGAACAGTTCCTGGGGCTGAAAATCTGTGTGAAAGCCCACATAAGGGGTCAGTGTGGAAATACTCTGACCCCATGGTTGAGAAATGGAGGTGTTAGTGGCACAAGTTATGTATCCAAAATTAATTTTTTAATCGCACGCGATATTCACGATGATGCAGCAACTGCCAGTGCGGCCCCCGTGTACCGTCACGGGGACATCGCGACTATCAGCGTTGTTTTGAGTATTGGTGAAAATATAAAAAAATATATCAATGAATCATTAATATGTATTGTTATAGAGATATTGAGATACTGATAATTTTTTTTATAGAGTTATTTATATAGTGAGTTATCTACTGTGATGCTTAGAATTAATTTTATTGTAATCATTTCCTGATTTTGGTTTCTACTTCTGCAACGTAACCGTGGGGATTGCGATGACCAATGTCATCGCGATCTTCGGCCTCACCGTGAAAGTGGAAAATAGGTTTTAGAGATGGGTTTTCTAGAAATACACTAGAAAAACATGAGTTTGAAGTGCACAGTAATAAACCTTTAGTGTGTAAAATACTGTAATATGTGTGCATATATGTGTTTTCACTTTATGGAAAAGGCGCAATTGTCGCAGTTAACGGCGACGTTGTGATGTCCTGAATAAACGCGAAAACAGAAAATAGGTCTGCAAAATGTTTTTTAAAGAAACTTAGTACAACAGTATGAGTTTATAAATGCTTTGAAAGAAGTATGTAAATAGTAATATGTGTAGGGCAATGTTCAGAATGGATTTTTTACATTTTGTTTTAGGATGTGTTGGTGGTCATTGAATGTTGGCTTTTGTTTTCTGCTTTTGCAACGTGCCTGGGGAATTGTGATTACCAACGTCATCACAATTTCCGGAGTCACTGCGAAAAAATTAAATAGGTTTTGCAGATGGTTTTAGTAGAAACTCTTTACAAAAACATGACTTTTGAGAATACTGTAAGAAACCCCTAGTGTGTAAAATACTGGAGTATATGTGAGCATATGTGTTGTAGACTTCATGGAAAAGGCATGATCGTTGCGGTTAACAACGTCTTTGTGACGTCCCGAATAACCACAAAAACAGGAAATAGGTCTGAAAGATGGTTTTTAAAGAAACTTAGTACAAAAATATGAGTTTAAACAGGCTTTTAAAGAAGTATGTAGATAGTAATATATGTAGGGCAATGTTCAGAATGGATTTTTTTACATATTATTTTTGGATGTGTTGGTGGTCATTGAATGTCTGTTTTTGATTTCCATGTTCGCAACATGTCCGCAGGGATCACAACATTGTCACAAAAATAAAAAATTTAAAGAA
Organism: Calotriton arnoldi; assembly: GCA_963921515.1. Taxonomy (NCBI): domain Eukaryota; kingdom Metazoa; phylum Chordata; class Amphibia; order Caudata; family Salamandridae; genus Calotriton; species Calotriton arnoldi. Next base: position 651,016 of record CAWUFW010008836.1, on the reverse strand, counting down.
AACAAAACCAATGCTTATTAATCCACTGAAGAATATACAAGCTCATAAAATACCCCTTATAGAGCTGTTTTAGATAGAAAATACAATTTAGGAACCTTAAAAATTCAATAAAAATATCATAACTTACATGGACATTATAGTTGGGAAATAGAATTTGAAAAACCTTAGAAATTCACTGAAAAAAACAAATGTTACAGGGGTGTTGTAGTTAGAAAATAGAACTAAAAAAACTTAGAAATTCAGTGGAAAAAACCAAAGGTTACAGGGACGTTATAGTTAGGCTGACATTTCACTCGTACAAAACCAGACCAATTCAGCAGTTACAGTTAGCTGAGTTAACTATAACTTGCGCCCCGCATTGACCTGCTTATGACCTCCCATATTATATCACTCATGACATGGTCATATACATCACTGATGACATCTCAAATGACATCACTGATGACATCACCCACTCACTCATTCATGCAAGCAGTCACACGCACCCTCACCCATCCACACAGACACTCATACAACCATACAGGTACTCAGAAAACCAATCAATAACCCATATAGCCACTCATGTACCTACTTACCAACCCATACAGCCACTTACAAACCAACTGACAGACTGATACAGACATTCACACAAATTAGCCACTCACCCATACATTCACTGAGACACGTATAATCACTCACTTATACAGTCAGTCACGTACCCACTAAAACATCCATACAGGCACTCATACACTGACTGTTTCATCACTATACCTTAGTGTATGTATATTTAACACTCATAAACTTTTTAGAAACACTCACAGGCACCGGATGTTGTCATCAGTGATGTCATCAGTGATGTCATTTGAGATGTCACTGACCATGTCATGAGTGATGTAATATGTGAGGTCATAAGCAGTGCATTGGTTTTTTCAGTATATATATATATATATATATGAGATTGATAAAGGCTGCTGCGCAGCCGAACGCGAATCTCAGCGAATGCGGGGTTGAGGGAGACCTGAATTATAATAAATGAGCCCTATTCCTACCTACCTCGAGTACGTGCCTCTTCTTCTTTGATGGAGTGGGATGGTTTTTTGATATATATATATATATATATATATATATATATATATATATATATATATATATTCACTGAAAAAACCATAGGTTTTAGGGACAGTTATAGTTAGTTGGACATTGCAATCGTACAAAACCCGTGAAATTCCCCCGTTATAGTTAGTTCAGCTAACTATAACTCGCGCCTCGCAATGCACTGCTGATGACGTCACATATTACATCACTCATGACATGGTCAGTGACATCACTGATGACATCACTGATGACATCTCAAATGACATCACTGATGACATCATCCAGTGACTGTGTGTTTCTGTAAAGTTTAAATATGTTTAATATATATAGGGAAAGGCGTATTGAAGAATGAGTGGGTGTATAAGTGTCTGTATGGATGATTTAGTAGGTGCGTGACTAACTCTATAAGTGAGTGATTAAACGTATCTTACTGAATGCATGGGTTAGTGACTAAACTGGGTGAATGTCTGTATCCGTCTGTCTGTTGCTGTGTAAGTGGCTGCATGGGTTTATGAATAGCTACATGAGTGTCTATATGAGTTATTGATTGGTTGTCTGAGTATCTGTATGGGTGCCTGAGTGTTTGTGTGTGCGACTCTGTGCATAGATGTGTGAGTGGGTGATTCACTGGGTGGATGGTTTCAAGAGTGCATCTGTGATAGACTGTATGGGTGGGTAAGTGTGTGTAAGAGTGTGTTAGTGAGTGAATGTATGTCCCAGTGGTACATGTGTGAATAACTACATATGTGAAAGGCAGTATATTTGTGTGTTGGAGTATATAAATAGCTATAAGCGAGAGTGTGTGAATGTGAGAGTGACTGTATGGATGAGTGTGTGCTTGTATCAGTGATTGTATAAGAGCGTAAGAATGTGCTAGTATTTGTATGAGTAAGTGAGCTGGTGTGTGGATAACTGTATAGGTGAGTAAATGGCAGTGTGTTTAATTATTTGCATGACTGACTAGGTGTGTGAGTACCTCTATGGATGTGTGGCGGTGTTTGAGTGTCTATATAGGAGTTTGAGAGCATATGATAGTCCTGTACTGAGTGACCGTAAGTATGAGTGACTGTACGGGTGAGTGAGTGGATGTGTGTGTAGACCTAAGAATCAGTGAGTGGGTATGTAGTTATTGGTGTTGGAGTGTCTATGGTTTTGCGAATGGCAGTCTGTAATTTAGAGTGGGTGTATCAAAGGTTATATTAGGGTGTGAGGAGGTGCATCAGATTATCACGTGGATGATGTCATCAGTGATGTCATCAGTGATGTCATTTGAGATGTCATCAGTGATGTCATCAGTGATGTCACTGACCATGTCATGAGTGATGTAATATGTGACGTCATCAGCAGTGCATTGCGGGGGCGCGAGTTATAGTTTGCTGAACTAACTATAACGGGGGAATTTCACGGGTTTTGTACGAGTGCAATGTCCAACTAACTATAACTGTCCCTAAAACCTATGGTTTTTTCAGTGAATATGTAAGGTTTTTTAAATGCTAATTTCTAACTATAACGTGCCTGAAACCTATGGTTTTTTCAGTGAATTTCAAAGGTTTTTAAATGCTAATTCCTAACTATAACATGTCTGAAACCTATGGTTTTTTTCAGTGAATTTCAAAGGTTTTGTAAATGACAATTTTTAAATGTATTAATTGTTATTTTTTTTATGATACTGATTTACTACATTTTTTTAAACTATTTATTTTTAGATATTTTATTTTTAAATTACATTGTAATTACATTATACATTACATTACAAAATATACTTTCTCAGAATGAATTACTTTAGTTTAAATACTTTGCAAATAGGCAATAGACTTTTAAGTACACTAGTTACAGTTGTTGCAATGGGCAACACAATTTCAAACACAATGCAACATTGAGCTCAATGTGAATTTCTACTTAAATGCAATTAGTTACTTTATGGATTACTTTTCTAACCACAGGACTGGATCCTAGATTCAGTCCTGGGACATCTCCTGTAAACAGTTGAGTAAAAGCGTTTTGGTTACAGTAGTGATTTTTAAGGAATATTATTGTATTTTAAAAGTTGACACTTAGAAACTTTTTCACATAGAATCACCAATGTTATCCTATGGGAGGAAATTCACTTAGCAGGTAAGTAGTGTTATCGTTACTTTTTCTTACTCAGTGGTGGATCCTGGATCCAGCACTGGTGCATCTCCTGTAAACAGTTGAAAGAATGCGTTTAAGTCATACAGGCGATTTTTAAGGAATATTTGTAGTTTGTGAAAATTGACACTTTGAAACTTTTCTGCTGAAAACCAGACAATGGATTCCTATGGAAGGAAATACAAGTTACTGGTAAGTACGGTTAAAATTACTTTTCAGGATCAGTACTGGGCTCAAAGATGCAGCATGGAGGTCTCTCCTGATAACAGGTGAGTAAATTGGAATTCGTAGTTCAGCTGATTTTAGAGGAATATTATAAAGTTACAAAACTCCACACTTAGAAGAATTTCCAAGTGAAACCAGTCAATGTTAGCCTATGGAAGGAAATTCAAGTTACTGGTAAGTACGGTTAGAATTACTTTTCAGGATCAGTACTGGGCTCAAAGATGCAGCACTGAGTGAGGTCTCTCCTGATAACAGGTGAGTAAATCGGAATTTGTAGTTCTGCTGATTTTAGAGGAATATTTGTATGTTTCAAAAATCGACAGAAACTTTTTCAGCAAAAAGCAGGCAATGATATCCTATGGAAGGAAATTCAAGTTACTGGTAAGTACGGTTAAAATTACTTTTCAGGATCAGTACTGGGCTCAAAGATGCAGCACTGAGGTCTCTCCTGATAACAGGTGAGTAAATCGGAATTCGTAGTTCGGCTGATTTTAGAGGAATATTATAAAGTTCCAAAACGCCACACTTAGAAGAATTTCCAAGTGAAACCAGTCAATGTTAGCCTATGGAAGGAAATTCAAGTTACTGGTAAGTACGGTTAAAATTACTTTTCAGGATCAGTACTGGGCTCAAAGATGCAGCACTGAGTGAGGTCTCTCCTGATAACAGGTGAGTAAATCGGAATTTGTAGTTCTGCTGATTTTAGAGGAATATTTGTATGTTTCAAAAATCGACAGAAACTTTTTCAGCAAAAAGCAGGCAATGATATCCTATGGAAGGAAATTCAAGTTACTGGTAAGTACGGTTAAAATTACTTTTCAGGATCAGTACTGGGCTCAAAGATGCAGCACTGAGGTCTCTCCTGATAACAGGTGAGTAAATCGGAATTCGTAGTTCGGCTGATTTTAGAGGAATATTATAAAGTTCCAAAACTCCACACTTAGAAGAATTTCCAAGTGAAACCAGTCAATGTTAGCCTATGGAAGGAAATTCAAGTTACTGGTAAGTACGGTTAAAATTACTTTTCAGGATCAGTACTGGGCTCAAAGATGCAGCACTGAGGTCTCTCCTGATAACAGGTGAGTAAATCGGAATTCGTAGTTTGGCTGATTTTAGAGGAATATTTGCACAATGGTGAAGGAAGGGGGTGGGGCCTGAGGTGACATGTCTGCAAACACGCCCTGTGGCGCGTTTTAAGTTGGAGAATTAATTCCTCCTCAATCCCGAGGGTCCCTAGGGGCCAACTAGCCCACCCTGTACCTCCAGTATGCGCCAGGGAGCTGCGTTGCAGAGAGGTGTTCAGAGGCCATGCCCCTTTTTGCACCTCTCTGCAACGCAGCTCTGTGGCGCTTTCTGGACGTACCTGGTGGGCTAGTTGTCCCCCAGGGACCCTCAGGATTGAAGGGGATTTTATTCCCCATCTTAAAACGCGCCACGGGGCCTGTTTGCACACATGTCACCTGAAGCCCCGCCCCCTCCCTTCACCACTGTGCAAACGCGCCCCGTGGCGCGTTTTAAGTTGGTGGATTAAGTCCCCTTGAATCCTGAGGGTCCCTGGAGTCCAACTAGCCCACCATGTACGTCCAAAAAGCGCCACAGAGCTGCATTGCAGAGAGGTGTAAAAAGGGGCATGGCCTCTGTACACCTCTCTGCAACGCAGCCCCCTGGCGCATACTGGAGGTTCCTGGTGGGCTAGTTGGCCCCCCGGGACCCCCAGTATTTAAGGGGAATTTGTTCCCCATCTGCAAACGCGCCAGGGGGCGCGTTTGCAGAGTGCTGCAAGCAGGGGGGCGTGGCCTCCGGCGCAAAGCCGGTCTTTTAAAAAAAAAATTATTTTTTAGAAGGGGGGCTGTGTGGCCCCCCTTGTTTTTCTAATTTCTTGGCCCTGGGGACGCCATCCCCCAGGGCCTGCCCCCTAATATTTTGTTAAATAAAAAAAAATTGGAAGGGGGCCGCGTGGCCCCCCTCCCAGGACTTAATCGGCCCCCCTCCCCAGGCCTTAATCGGCCCCGGGGACCCCATGCCCCGGGGCATGGCCTTCTTTTTAAAAAAAAAATGCTATGGAGGGGGGCTGCGTTGCCCCCCTCCTTAGGCCACTTATGGCCCCGGGGAGCCCATCCCCCGGGGCCGGCCTTTGTTTTTTTTTTAAATGTTCGTTTCTTGGGGAGGGGGGCCGCGTGGCCCCCCTCCTGGGCCACTACTAGCCCTGGGGACCCCATCCCCCGGGGCTGGCCCTCTCCGTTGGGGTCCGTGGGGTGAGCCCCAATGCCCCCACGGTCCCGCCGGCTCCCCGCGTCCTTCGGTTCCTGCTCTCTCTTCTAAAAACCAAAGCAGTTTGCTATGACAGGACGGGAGCCGCGAGGCTCCCGTCCTGTCATAGCAAACTACAGTGTCCCGGGGGTAGGCACCCCGGGACTTTGCAGGAGCCGGCCCTGGGGGGTGGTGGTCCCCAGGGCCATCAAGGGCTCCAGGAGGGGGGCCGCGCGGCCCCCCTCCCTACCAGTGTAAAGCCCCGGGAAGGTGGTGGTCCCCAGGGCTCGACCCCTGCATTTCCATATTTAGTGCCCCGGGGAGGTGGTGGTCCCCGTGGCGTGTGGGGGGGCTCGAGCCCCCCCCACACATTTAAAAAAAAAAAAAATAGAGCCCCGGGGAGGTGGTGATCCCCGTGGCAGCGTGGGGGGTATTGGGGCCCCCTACGCATTTCTTTTCTCAGCTCCGGGAAGTGGCGGACCCGCGGGCCTCTGCTAATTAATCGGCAGTGCCCCCGGGACCTGGCCCACCTAGGGGCTTTTTAAAAACGCTTCATTTTTTAAAATAATTTCAGCGGGTTTCACGACCCCAACGCGATTTCCTGCGAAATTATTTTAAAAAATGCTTTTTTTTGCCCTGGGGGTCCTTGTGGAACCCCCTGAGCAGGCCTAGGGGGTCAGGGTGTTTCTACCCTGCCCCCTTTTCTTGTTTTTTAACCTCTTTTTTCTGTTTTCTTGTGACTCGGTTCTACCGAGTCACATGATGGCTGCCAACACTTCCTGGTTTGGAGTGTTGGCAGCCAATTAGAATGAAGCTCATGGTCGGGAGTGTTCGCGAACCCTCCTTGGCCACAGATATCGAAACTTTTTCTTTCTTTAATTTCTCAGCAACTACTGAACGGATTTACACCATTTAACAAAAAGGGATCTTTCTGAACCAAGACCTACCTTTTTGCCAAATTTGGTGTACTTCCGTTCAGCAATTCGTGCTGTAGCTTTGTCTAAAGTTTCCTATGGAAAATAACATGGGGAAAACGCGTTTTGGGACCCCCTTTTGTTCTCGGCCCCCGCTTGACAAATAACCCTGAAACTTACAAGACATGAGCTGACCAGAGCGCCCCACTAGTTTTGAAAATTTTGCGAAGATTCGTAAACCGGTGCTAAAGTTATTGGGAAAACAAAAAACGCTTTTCCTATGGAAACTAGGTCCTAACTATAACTACCTACTGGCAACCGCCAGTAGGTAATATATATATATATATATGTGAGATTTCTCTACCAAAAACGGGTCTCAGTACATATATTGTTCCTTAATATGCGTTTATTGAGAAGTTTTAACAACTCCTTTAAGTGTCCTTTTCCTTTCTTGTCTCCTTCCTTTTTCACAAGGCCTTCTGGGTAGTCCCTTTGAGACGTCTTCCTGGCCACCGTCGTCCCTCGGACAAAAGAAAGGCTCAGGTAAGTGTTTTATATCGTAAGTAATTTCTTTTCTTTAATTTAGGCAGGGAGTTGCAAAAACAAAACCCCAAAAAAAGAAAGTCATCTAATCCGGTTTCACCCGTGCCAAAGCATAAAGTGAAGCAAGCAAAAAAAAACATAACAACAAGAAAAGGAACTGAGGAACAATTCTTTTGTCTATAGTTCCCCCTAGCTACTTTAGTTCTTTACACTCCTCCCTCGCCACCCCCCAGTTATTATCTATCTTCTTTCCCTTTAAAGTAGCCCCGTATGCGCTCACGTAGCTGGTAGAGCCACGTCCCTCCGGGGCCGTGGCGGGACGTCGCTCGTATATTCTCTAGTGTCGAGCCTCCGGTTTCTTCGGGTCTCTCGACTGCGGCCGGAATCGCTATATTTTCACTGCCGTAGTGTCTTCGGTCTCCTGGCTCCGTTGGGGTACCGGTTTCTGTGGTAGTCTTCTCTTTCAGTTCCTGGTTTTCCCAGCGATCTCCCATCCACGCTGCCTCTTCCTCTGATGCTTTTCCTCCTTCCGACTCGGCACCTGGCGTACGTAGGTGGTCCGTAAATACTGGTTGACCCCTGACATCAGCAGCCCCAGGTCCTCGGAGATTCAGTTTAAAGGGACCGTCCATGAACGATTTCTCCTCAGTCTCCAGCTGCTGTATGTCACACCATGCAATGGATAGGGGCTGTGAATAAAGGAGGGGAGATATACATGAGGGAAACAGTTTTTCTCTCTCATTTTCTTCTGTTCTCTCGATAGGGCCAGGTACTTCCTGACAATATGTATATATTACCTACTGGCGGTCGCCAGTAGGTAGTTATAGTTAGGACCTTGTTTCTATTCGAAAAGCATTTTTTGTTTTGCCAATAACTTTGGCGCCGGTAGATGAAACTTCGCGAAATTTTCAAAACTAATGGGGCGCTGTGGTCAGCTCCAGTCTTGAAAGTTTGGGGGTGATTCGTCAAGCGGAGGCCGAGAAAAAAGGGGGTCCCGAAACACATTTTCCCCATGTTAATTTCCATAGGAAATGTTAGACAAGGCTACAGCCCGAACTGCTGAACAGAATTACACCAAATTTGGCAAAAAAGTAGGTCTTGGTTCAGAAAGCGACCTTTTTTTAAATGGTGTAAATCCGTTCAGTAGTTCCTAAGAAATTAAAAAAAGAATAATACGATATCTGAGCACCGAGGAGGAGTCGCGACTCCTCCCGGGCACGAGCTTCACTCTGATTGGCTGCCAACACTCTAAACCAGAATGTGTCGGCAGCCATCTTGTGACTCGGTAACCGAGTCACAAGAAAAGAGTAAAAAAAAGGTGAAAAACAAGAAAAGGGGGCAGGGTAGAAACACCCTGACCCTCCAGGCCTGCTCAGGGGGTCCCACAGGGAACCCCAGGGCCAAAAAAAAGCAATTTAAAAAAATAAAAAAATCGGCATAATTTGCGCTGGGTGCGCGAATCCTGCTGAAATTTTTTTAAAAATGATCGCTGACTCCTGCGCTTCCTTTTAATGAGGCCCCCGGGTGGGCCAGGTCCCGGGGGCAATGTCAAAATGAAATAGCGGGGGCCAGTGGGGGCCCCCACAGCCCTGGGGACCGCCACCTCCCCAGGGCTATGCTAATTATGTGCGGGGGCACGCAGCCCCCCCGCAGCCCCGGGGACCGCCACCTCCCCGGGGCTTTAATTAAATAAACTATGTCTGGTAGAGCGAGGGACACTGGTAGTCGGACTTTCTTGTCTTTAGGCAGCACTACCGCAATGTATTTACTGCGCGCTAACTTTCCACCAACTCTGAAAATGTCACGAGGTAGTAGATTGATGACCAGCGGCAAGGCTTTCTTTTTATTAAGCATGCCCATGCAGCCATTAAATAAGTCCAGGGAGCCGCACAGATGTGTACATTGTGTACCCAGGTGTGCAGTGCGAGATCCTTTGTAAGTGCGCCCTCCATACCCTGAAATATGCCCTGGTCTGTCCTCCCGGTGAGAGGCGCGTGAAAGCAGCAGGAAAGGCAGACTCATCACAGTTCATTCTCATAAGGACAGTGACAACCCGGAAGAATAAGAAGACACACCGGGTGCGGGTCAGCATTGACCCCAATGTTCCTGCTTCCCCTGCAAACCTGCCTGTGCGAACGGTCAGGTAAATCACCACTGATGCTCTCAGTAGTAACAGGAAGCGAGTGTGGAACAGCCAGCGTATCGGTGTGTACACTGTGCCACCACGCGCAATCAAACATACACACACACCGGCACACACTCTTCTTAAACCCACCACAAGCACACGTAACCACACTCCCCTTATAACACACAAATAAGTCACAGCTCACCCATACACTGCCACATGCACACACACCCAGGTAAGGTATAGAACTCACACTCTGTGCTCGAAACACGGGCAACAATCACCCAGACAAACCCAAATCTTCGCATATGTGCGCACACACAGAAGCACCACACACCGCAAAAAAATGACACACAGAACACATGCACATGCATGCCAAACACCCAAGACACACAGACCATATACAAAATATATCCAATCACTCACACCAAAAGCAACCTATATATCTCACATACAACAAACAACACAGAGACATGGCCACTGAACACGCACACACCACACCCAGTCGTAAAATACACCCCAAACACAAAGCGTAGATCTAAACCTACACAAACACTAGTGCATAAGCTAACATACACAAATAATGCCACCTTCGCTCGAGCCGCACACCACACGAATAACCGCATCCAGACAGCACACGCAAAGCACACGCATACAGAGATTTACAAGCACACACACATGCGCGAACACCCATGTAAGCACACATAAGCACGCACATGCATTTCTACGTATAGTAGTGAATTGCACTGCTGTGTAGAAATAACATTCCTAACACTTATAGTTGGTGTCGGGGAAGTAATATGTACAGCAATAGCCGCGCAGTAGCTTCGACATCACGACACGTCTGCCAGTTGGTGTGTATATAGTAACATAGGTGATTACGGTTTATTTGCAGCAATCAGCATTTAGAAGGGATCTCTGGACGTACAGCAGCCCAGCCTCTTATAGCGCTGCCTTAAAGCGCACATTCAGCTCAGTAAAGGCATATATGGCCCGTGACACCCACAGATTGTGTGCTATCGTTCACACCCCCTGACTCTCTGATTTCTATTTGCACAAAGATAAACAATCATGTTTCAGTTCTTCAGTTGGGTGACACATCTAGTAATTGGAATAAAAAAGAAAATATCTCAAACTAATCTCTTCCTATAACCAGATATAGCGCTAATAAGACTGCATCAATCTTATCCAGCAAATAAATAAAATAGACAAACAAATTCGCCTCCAACAAGTTAATGTGGTGTATCTGAGTGGAAAGTAGATATTTTCACGCATTCTGGAGATGAGGAGTAACTTTTAATAAAATCACAAGAAAACAAATGTAATTCTGTAAGCAATTTCAGAGATCAGCCGTCTCCCTCCCCTCTGCCCCCCTCCCTCTTTTTTCTATCGCTCTCCCCCTTGCCAGCTGCCTTCGGCTAGTTAGTATTCTGCAACAGTCTTAACCTTTTCTTTTTAAAACCAGTTAGTTCCAGAAATATGACTGCCACTCAATCTTGGACCTTTCGATCCAGCTTCCTTCATTATTTGGGAGGGGGCTGGACGGGACTGGGGGCTGTGCTGGGATTATTTTGTGGAAATCCCCCCTTCTCTCACCTGAGCGCAGCTAATTCAGCACCTCTATATTCACTCAATTAGAGACACAGCCCCCCTTCTAAATTTTTTTTTTTTAAAAGCTGCATCTCGCTGGAGGCCCCGCCCCCTCCCTGCACCACTCTGCAAACGCGCCCCCTGGCTCGTTGTAAGTTGGGGAATTAATTCCCCTTGAATACAGATGGCACCTGGGGACCAACTAGTCCACCAGGTACCTCCAGTATGCGCCACAGAGCTGCGTTGCAGAGAGGTGGTCCGAGGCCACGCCCCTTTTTACACCACTCTGCAAACACGACTCTTGGTGCACTGCTGGTGGGGCGATGAGGTCCTCTTGTGTCCTGAGGACCTCAGGACACAAGTGGACTTCATCCTCCGAGCAGCAGTGCGCCAGGAGCCGCGTTTGCAGAGTGGCGTAAAAAGGGGCGTGGCCTCGGACCACCTCTCTGCAATGCAGCTCTGTGGCACTTACTGGAGATACCAGGTGGGCAAGTTGGCCCCCAGGGACCCTCAGGATTCAAGGGGACTTAATCCCCCAACCCAGAACACGCCAGGAGGTGCGTCTGCAGAGTGGTGGAGAAAGGGGGCATAGCCTGTGTCCACCTCACAGCAATCCCACTGTGTGGGGCTTACTGGGGGTAAGAGGTAGGCTAGTTGGCCCCTAAAGGACCCCCAGCAGCGAAGGGGACTTCAATCCCCATCCAAGAGCGCACCAGGGAGTGCGTTTGCACAGTGGTGGGCAGAGGGGGCGTGGCCTGCTATAAGAACTTAGCAATCCTGCTGTGTAGGACTTACTAGAGGTAATAGGAGGGGTAGTTGGCCCCCAGGGATGTCCTTGGGGGCCAACTACCCCTCTTGTTACCTCTAGTAAGTCCCACACAGTGGGATTGCTAAGACGTCTTCGGAGGCCATGCCACTTTTTCTCCACCACTCTGCAAACGCGCCTCCTAGCAGACTACGGAATGGGGGATGAAGTCCAATTTTCTCCTGAGGGACTTTGGGGGCCAAGAAGCCCTCCTGGTACTTCCTGTAAGTCCTACGCAGCGGAATTCATGAGCGCTGGCCGGAGGCCCAGCACCCTTTCTCCACCACTCCGCAAACGTGACTACTACTTAAAGGAGCATCTTTCTGCACCTCTGACTTAGAGGTAGTTTTAATCCCCCTGCCCTATTATATACTAGGGCCTTACAGTGGAGGTCATGCCAATCACAGGGGTACCCCAACCCATAGTGTACCCTAGTGTATGTAGGTGTTTTCACTGTATTCTAAGTGTCTTTTAGCATAGCACTGGCTCCGGGCCTGGTTAGTCAGAGTCAGTTACCACCAGTACCAGTCAGCAAAAAGTTGGGGGCACAGGATGACTTTGCAACAAGGCCTCTTTCTGCACCTCTGTTACTTCTTTCTGCATATCTCTTGCTTCTTTCTGCACCTTTCTTTGTCTTTCTGGACTTCTGTTGCCTCTTTCTGCATTTCTCTTGCTTCTTTCTGCGCCTTTCTTCCTCTTTCAGCACATGTCCTAGCTCTGTAGGCATAGTTAGAAATTAGCATTTAAAAAACCTTTGAAATTCACTGAAAAAACCATAGGTTTCAGGGACGTTATAGTTAGAAATTAGCATTTAAAAAACCTTTGAAATTCACTGAAAAAACCATAGGTTTCAGGGACGTTATAGTTAGAAATTAGCATTTAAAAAACCATAGAAATTCACTGAAAAAACCATAGGTTTCAGGGACATTATAGTTAGTTGGACATTTCACTCATACAAAACCAGAAAAATGTGGCTGTTATAGTTAGTTGAGCTAACTATAACTCGCACCCCCAGCAATGTACTGCTGATGACGTCACATATTACATCATTCATGACATGGTCAGTGACATCACTGATGACATCTCAAATGACATCATTGATGACATCATCCACATGATAATCCGATGTACCTCCTCACACTCTAATATAACCTTTGATACACCTACTCTAAAATACAGACTACCATTTTCGAAACCATAAACACACCAATACCAGTTACTACATACCCAGACACTTATTCCTAGGTCTACACACACATCCACTCATTCACCCATACAGTCACTCACAAATGCGGTCACTCATCAATACAGCACTATCATTTGCACTCATACACCTATACAGACACTTACACACCGCCACTCATCCATAGAGTTACTCACACACCTAGTCAGTCATGCAAAGAATCAATCACACCCCCATTTACTCACCTATACCGTTATACACACACCACCTCACTTATTCATACAGATAATAACACATACTTACTCTCTTATACAATCAATGATACAAGCACACACTCATACATAAAGCCACTCTCACAATCACTCACTCTCACGTATAGTCATTTATATACTCCAACACTCACATATACTGCCTTTCATATATGCAGTTACTCCCACATTTACCACTGAGACATCCATTCACTCACCAACACACCCATACACACACTCACCCACCCATACAGCCCTTCACAGATGCACTCTTGAACCCATACACCCAGTGAATCACCTACTCACACATCTATGCACAGAGTCACACACACCCCACCCACCCACACAGACACTCATGCAGATACTCAGACAACCAATCAATAACCCATATAGACACTCATGGAGCTACTCACCAACCCATGCAGCCGCTTACACACCAAATGACAGACTGATACAGACATTTACACAGTTTAGTCACTAACCCATGCATTCAGTCAGACACGATTAATCACTCACTTATACAGTCAGTCATGCATCTACTAAATCATCCATTCAGACACTTAAACACCCACTCATTCTTCAATACACCTTGGCATATATATATATATATATAAAACATATTTAAACTTTACATAAACACACAGTCACTGGATGATGTCATCTGTGATGTCATCAGTGATGTCATTTGAGATGTCATCAGTGATGTCACTGACCATGTAATGAATGCTGTAATATGTGACGTCATCAGCAGTGCATTGCGGGGGCACGAGTTATAGTTAGCTCAACTAACTACAACGGCCGAATTTCTCTGCTTTTGTACGAGTAAAATGTTCAACTAACTATAACGTCCCTGAAACCTATGGTTTTTTCAGTGAATATATATATATATGTATATATATATATAAATATACATATATATATATATATATTTCTCACTACCTTTGTGGTTTGTCGGTCTGCACCTGATCACAGGTGGTGCAAGGTAGGTGTGGTACTACCCCAAGTGCCTCAAAACAGCCACTGTTCCTCCAAATAAGAAAGATTCCTTGCACTCATGGGAGAGGTGACCTTTAATCTTTATTATATGCCTCATTCAATTTCAGAGACGCATTTTGGTATTTCTGCCTTTATCAATCTGGCCAAAATGATTACTTCAATTAGGCAAATCACTCCTTCACTAACAATGAAGAAATACTTTCCGTTTCTTCCCAGCAACCCAGTTTGTTGTAATAAATATAATGCGATCAGATATCCCAAGCTGCACTTCGGAGGAGGGCTCTGTGAAAGACATTGAGCAGTAAAGAGGAGAGTGAATTTGAACTTTCTTTTACTTCTTTTTTATCATATAAAGGAGGACATTATGCCAGTAAGAACTAATCCATTGTGATTGCTTGGTTTTATTTTTACATTTGAATACTTACCGTGCAGCCTGGGATATTTGATCGCATTATGTTTATTATGATGAACTGGGTTGCTGAAAACAAACGTAAAGTATTTCTTCATTGTTAGTGAAGGAGTGATTTGCCTAATTAAAGCAATCATTTTGGCCAGAATGACAAAAAGGCTGAAACGCCGAAACGTGTCTCTGAAGTGGAATGAGGCATGTAATAAAGATTAAAGGTCACCTCTCCAGTGAGTGCAAGGAATCTTTCTCATTTGGAGGAGCAGTGGCTATATATATATATATATATATATATATATATATAAAACGTCTCCTTCATCGTTCAACTGCTGTGTTGAAAGTCATGGGGTGATCCGTCAAGCGGGGGCCAAGAAAAAAGAGGGTCCCAAAATGCATTTTCCTGATGTTGTCTATAGGGATTTTCATTTTTTGAAGATGACTATAGCCCTAACCGATGGACGGAATTACACCAAATTTAGCAGAAAGCTAGGTGTTGGTCCAGAAAGTGTACGTTTTGTAATTTGGTGTAAATACGTTCAGTAGTTGCAGAGATATTTAAGTTTAAAACATTTAGATATCTGTAGCCCAAAAACCTACTGAAATGCTAATGAAATTTAACTGGCTGCCAACACTTCAACAAGGAAGTGTTGGCAGCCATCTTGGGACTCGGTTGAAGCGAGACCCTCAAAAAATGTTTAAAAAAAAGAAAAGGGGGCAGGGTAGAAACACCCTAACCCCTAGGCCACTTGAAGAAGTCCCACTAGGCCACCCCAAGATGAAAAAAAATATATATTTTTTAACTTTCCAGCGGGATCCACAGATCTGGCCAAACTTTTTTTTTAATGAAGCACGGTCTCCCGTGCTTTGTTCATCATCTGCCCTGGAAGGTCCATGTTCCAGGGGCATTTCTTTTTATAATTGAAGGGGGCATACAGGCCCTCTCTCCTGAGGCTCAATATTACCCCCGGGACCACCACCTCCCAGGGGCTTAAAAAAAAAAAATGAAAGCTGTACAGGCCTTCCCTGCTGCCCTGGGGACCGCCATCTCCCTGGGGTTTATAGTTTTATAAATGGGAAGCTTTTAGACCCTCCCTAAGCCCCGGGGAGTGCCACCTCCTCGGGGGTTCATCTATAAACAAAGTGAAGGGGCTGTGCGGACCCCCATCAGCTCCGGGGCTGCCACTTCTCTGGGGCTTTCAATTTGCATAATGCGGGGGGCCGCATGGATTCTTAAATCCTGGGGACTGCCACCTCCCTATGGCTTCATCTATAAACAAAATAGGGGGCGCATGCCCCCACATAGAATGCAGTGGGGTGGCAAGGACTCTCCCGCAGACCCGGGGACCGCCACCTCCCGAGACTTTAACCAAAATGAATGCGGGGGAAAATGTGGACCCCTCGCAGCCCTGGGAAACACCACCTCCCTGGGGCTAAATCACCCAATGGAGGGGGCGTGGCCTCCTAAGACCTCTAAACAATTGTGCTGCCTGGGACTTACTGGAGGTAACAGGAGGAGTTGTTGGCCCCCGAGGACATCCTTGTGGGCCAACTACTCCTCCTGTGTAATTTAGTAAGTCCCACACTGTGGGATTGCTGAGAGGTCTTCGTGGCCTGCCTTCTTTCTCTACCACTCTGCAAACATACCTCCTGGTGCATTACTAGTTGGGGCATGAATTACCCCTTGGCTGCTGAGGGTCTTTGGGGGTGAATAACCCCTCCAGTTATGTCCAGTAATTCCCCCACAGCAGGATTGCTAAGAAAGTCTTTGGAGACCACGCCCCCTTTCTCCACCACTCTGCAAATGTTTCTCCTGGAGCACTACTGGTTTGGGAATGAAGTTCTCTTGTATGCTGAGGGACATTGGGAGCCAAGACGCCCACCTGGTACTTTCTGTAAGTTCTACACAGCCGGATTCCTGAGAGCTGGTCAGATGCCCGCCTCCTTTCTCCACCAGTCTGCAAATGCCATTACTACTTAAAAAAAACATAGAAATTCACTTAAAATACCAAAGGTTACAGGGACCTTATAGTTAGGAATTAGTATTTAAAAACCCTTAGAAATTCACTGAAATAACCAAAGGTTATAGGGATGTTATAGTTAAACTCAGCTTCCACTCATACAAAACCAGTGAAATTTAGCAGTTATAGTTAGCTAGGCTAACTGTAACTTGCACCCCCACAATGCACTGCTTATGACCTCACATATTACATCACTCATCACATGGTCAGTGACATCACTGATAACATCACTGATGACATCATCTACAAAATCACTAATGCATCCACTCACACCCCGATAGAACCTTCATACACCCACTCCCATTGAACCATTCACAAACCCATTCAGAGCCATACCAGTACCTACTCACTGATTCATAGATCTACACACACACATTTACTCACTCACCTATACAGCCACTCATACACCTACACACTCACTAACGCAGCCACTGACATATCCACTTATACACCCATGCAGCCACTCACACACTGAGTCAGTCACCCATAGAGCTACACACACCTACTCACTCATCCATACAGTCAATCACAAAGCTACTTACTAACCTATATAGTTACACACATACCCACTTACTTACTTATACAGATACTAACACGTACTAACTCACCTATAGTTAATGACATAAGCACACACTCACCCATACAGCCACTCTCACACTCACTCACTCATGTATAAATTCACTCATATAACCCAGCACTCACTTATCCTGACTTTCACATACCAGTTACTTACCCATATACCACTGACACATCCACTTACCTACACAACCATACACACCTTCACTCACCTATATAGCCCCTAAAACATACTCACTAACCTATACAATCACTGACTCAACCACTCACTTACCCATACAGGGAATCAGACACCCCCTCACTCATCTACACAGATACCCAGACACCCATACAGGTACTCAGACAACCAATCAATCACCTGTACAGCCACTCATGTGCCCACTCACACACCCATACAACCACTTAGACACCAACTGGCAAACTGATCCAAACATTCACACAACCAGGCACTCACCCATACATTCCCTGAGATACCTAAACACTCACTTATACAGTCAGTCATTCACCCAATGAATCATCCATACAGGCCCTCAAACACCCACGTATTCACTAATACACCTTGGTATATATATTTAACTCATAAACTTTTTAAAAACAGTCACAGTCACTAGCTCAGCTAACTATAACTGCAAATTCCACTGGTTTTTTATGAGTGGAACCTGAGCCTAACTATAACGTCCCCATAACTTTGGGGTTTTCAGTGAATGTTTAAGTTTTTTTAAATTCCATTTCCTAACTATAACATCCCTGTAACCTTTGTTTTTTCAATCAATCAATCAGGGAATTGTAAGCGCGCTACTCACCCGTGAGGGTCTCAAGGTGCTGAGGGGGGGGTCCGCAGATCTGTTTAGCCGAAGAGCCAGGTCTTGAGGGTCTTCCTGAAGGTGTTCAGGGAGGGGGCGCATCCGATGTCTGCCGGTAGCTCGTTCCAGGTCTTGGCTGCAATGTGAGAGAAGGATCTTCCGCCTACTCTGGCTCTGTGGATGCGCGGGGTTTCGGCCAGTGCGAGGTTGGAAGATCGAAGGTTTCTTTTGGGTACGTGGAAGTTGATTCTGTCGTTGAGGTATTTGGGTCAGTTGTTGTGTAGGCATTTGTAGGCGTGAGTGAGGATTTTGAAAGTGACTCTTTTCTCCACGGGGAGCCAGTGGAGACTTCGTAGGTGTTGGCTGATGTGTTCGTGTCAGGGGATGCCGAGGACGAGTCTGGCGGCGGTGTTCTGTACTGTCTGGAGTTTGCGGAGTAGGGACTTGTTGATGCCGGCGTAGAGTGCGTTTCCATAGTCCAGTCTGCTGGTGATGAGTGCGTGGGTGACTGTCTTCCTTGACTCAGGGGGGATCCACTTGAAGGTCTTGCGGAGGATGCGGAGGGTGTTGAAGCAGCTGGAGGTGACGGCGTTGACCTGTCGGTTCATGGAGAGTGATGAGTCGAGTACGATGCCGAGGTTCTTGGCGTGGTCGAGGGGGTAGGTGGGCTTCCGAGGGCAGTCGGCCACCAGGTGCTGTCCCATGCAGAAGGGGTGGTACCGAGGCCGAGGACTTCTGTCTTCTCGGCGTTGAGCTTCAGGCAGCTGTTGGTCATCCAGACTGCGAAGTCTTGCATTCCTTCCTGGAAGTTGAGTTTGGCAGTGGTGGGGTCTTTGGTGAGGGAGAGGATGAGCTGGGTGTCGTTGGCATAGGATACGATGTTGAGGCCGTGTTGTCGGACGATGGCTGCGAGGGGGGCCATGTAAATGTTGAAGAGGGTGGGGCTCAGTGATGAACCCTGTGGGACTCCGCAGGTGATTTTCGTGGGGTCGGAGAGGAAGGGTGGGAGTCTGATCCTTTGGCTTCTTCAGGTGAGGAATGATCGGATCCAGTCCAGGGCTGTTCCTTGTATGCCTGCGTCGTGTAGTCTGACGACTAGTGTGCGATGGGAGATGGTGTCGAAGGCCGCTGATAGGTCGAGTAGGATGAGGGCTGCGGAGTGGCCTTGGTCCAGGAGGGTGCGGATGTCGTCTGTGGCGGCGAGTAGGGGCGGTCTCTGTGCTGTGGTTGCTTCAGAATCCGGATTGGGACGGGTCGAGGATGGCGTTCTCTTCAATGAATCGTGTCAGTTTCCTGTGGACTGTTTTCTCTGCAACTTTGGCTGCAAAGGGGAGGAGCGAGATGGGCCGATAGTTCTTGAGGTCGGTGGGGTCAGCTGTGGGCTTTTTGAGCAGGGGTCTGACTTCTGCGCGCTTCCAGTCGTCTGGGAAGGTGCCTGTTTTGAAGGTGGTGTTGATGGTGCGTTGTAGTTCGGGTGCGATGGCGGCCACGGCTCTGTGGTAGATGTGAGGGGGGCAGGGGTCAGTGGGGGCCCCCGAGTGGATGCTTTTCATGGTCGAGGCAGTGTCTTCGGCTGTGATCGGTGTCCAGTTGGAGATGGTGGGCTGGCTGGTGTTTCTGGGGGGCGGGGGGCCGTCTGTGGCACCTGATGGATGGTCGATGAAGTTGTCGTAGAGGTTTTTGATCTTGAGGTGGAAATAGGTTCCAAGCTTGTTGCAGAGGTCTTGGGATGGGGTGATGTCTGTGGCTTCGCTGCGTGGGTTGGTGAATTCTTGAATGACACTGAAAAGTTCCTTGGAGTTGGTGGAGTTGGCCAGGATTTTGTTGTGGATGAAGTTCCTTTTGGTGGCTCTGATCTGGTTGTGGTAGTCCGTCATGGCGTCCTTGTAGGTGGTGTGGTTTTCGGTTGTCTTGGTGTTTCTCCAGTTCTTCTCCAGGCATCTGCAGGTGCGTCTGGCTTCTTGGAGAGCGGTTGTGAACCAGGCGGCTTTCCTGGGGCGTTGTCTGTCGGGGTTGCGTAGCGGGGCGAGCTCATCTGCGCAGTTGGAGATCCAGGTGTGGAGTTCTCTGGCTGCGTCGTTTGCGCTGTTTGTGTCGGGTGCCCAGGTGTGGTTGTCTCGGTTGAGGGTGGAGTTAAGTTGCTCATCGGTAACCTTGCTCCAGTTCCTTCGTGGTGGGCGTGGGGCTGGTTTGGGTGCCTTGGGTTTGTTGATGGCGAAGTGTACGCAGTGGTGGTCGGTCCATGGCGGCTGCGTTGTGTGGCTGAAATGGACGCTGTTTCCTGCTGCAAAGATGGGGTCGAGGGTGTGTCCTGCTCTGTGGGTCGGTGTGTTGATGAGTTGTTTAAGTCCGATGCTGGCGAGGTTGTCACGAAGGATAGTGGAGTTGGGGTCGCTGGGGTTGTCGAGGTGGAAGTTCAGGTCTCCAATGAGTATGTAGTTTGTTGAGGCGATCGCGTGGGGTGCGATGAAGTCGGTGATGGTGGCGGCGAAGGGTGTTCGGGGGCCGGGGGGTCTGTAGACGAGGGTTCCTCGGAGTGTGGCTTTGGGGGTGGTCTGGATCTTGAAGTGCAGGTGTTCGGCGGAGGGGAAGGTTTCGCTGGAGGTGGTGAGGCGGAGGGTGCTCTTGTGGGCAATGGCGAGGCCCCCTCCTGGCTGGTTGGGGCGGTCTTTCCTCTGGATCTTGTATCCGTCTGGGATGGCGGTGCTGATGTCAGGGGCGGAGGATGCGTTGGTCCAGGTCTCTGTGAAGAAGGCGATGTCGGGCGAAAGAGAGTCAAGTAGGTTCCAGATTTCCATGGCGTGTTTGTGTACGGAGCGTACATTGAGGAGGATGCATTTTAGGGTGTCGCCGGTGCTGGCGTCGGCGGTGTTGGAGGCCGGGGTGGCGGTGAGGGTCTGGCGGCAGTGGAGGCAGGAGAACTGGCTGTGGGTCTTGTTCGGCGAGGCCTGTTGGCATTCTCTAAGTCTTCCAGGGTTGAGTGCGAGGAGGGTGGTGGTGTCGTAGCGATGGGTAGTGGGAGATCCAGGGTTCCTGGCGCTGGCCGCGGTCGGGTCGCGGACGGGCACAGACGGGCTTGCCTTTGGCACGCTGGCAGCGTGCCCGCTGCGCGCGTCCGCTGCACGACCGCGCAGCGGTCGCCATTAAGTAGGGGAGGTGGGAGGGAGGAGAGGCTGGGAGGTGGGAGCAGGGGAATTCCGGGGGGGAATTCCGGGGGGAAAGTCCGGAGGGGAAATTCCGGGGGAATTCCGGGGGGAAGGGGCCGCAGGGGCAGCAGCGGCGAAAGGCAAAAGGAACAGGCAGGCACGAGAAAATAAAAACAGTGGTGGAATTAGAGCAAGACACAGATGGGCACAATAACAGTGGCACAACAGGGAAAAAATTAAGAAAAAAAGTGGCTGAGAAAGGTTACGGTGGTTGGAGGCAGTCTGGTCCCAGTTGGAGCGGGCAGCAGGCGTAGGAGCAGGCAGCATCCTGGAACCTCCCAAGGAGGAGGTCGGGGTCTGGAGGCAAGAGACGGCACAGCGGAGCAGTGGGGAGAGAGTGGACCTAGACCGAGGGTCGGAGGTCTTACTCCTTAAGTGAATATTTAAGGAATTTAATGCTAATTCCTACGTATAACGTCCCTGTAACCTTTATTTTTTCAGTGAATATACATGTATACAGCTCTGCAGACTGACAGTGTGAGCTACACATGGACTTCTATCTTTGGGGACTAACACAGTGTGACATGTGGACTTCCAGGACTTCCGACTGGCACAGTCTGATTGACACATGGACCTTAAAACTTGGAGAAGACGCAGTGTGACATGTAGACTTCTGACTATGCAGACTGACACAATGTGAAATGTGGATTTCTGGTTCTGCTGACTGATACAGAATGATACATGGATTTACAGTTCTGCAGACTGACACAGTCCAAGTGCCACATGAACTACAAGCTTTGGAGAGTGACACAGTATGACAGGTGGAATTCCAGCTCTGCAGACTGAGAGCATGAGTGACACATGGAACACAAGCTTTGGAGGCAGACACTGTATGACATGTCAAAATCTGACTCTGCAAACTGACACAGTGCTAGATATTGACTTCTGGCTCTGCAGACTGGCACAGTGTGACCAATGCACTTATAGCTCTGCAGACTGACACAGTATGAATGGCAGATGGATCTTAAGCTTTGAGCACTGACACAGTTTGAGATGTAGGCTGCCAGCTCTGCAGACGGACACAAAATATTACATGCAATGTTATCTTATGTTATTTTATGTTATGTGGATTTGTAGGGTGTGCTTATCACCTAAGGGGTATCCAGGCACTCGAGTAGGTGAGCAGGCTGATCGGGCTCCTAGTCAAACAGCCAGGTCTTCAGTTTCTTGCAGAATTCAAGAAGGGATGGGGAGGTCCTGATGTGATGAGGAAGGTTGTTCCAGGATTTGGCAGTGATGTAGGAAAAGGAGCGTCCTCCTGACTTGCTCCTGTGGATGCTGGGTATTTGCGCAAGAAGGACTTAGGCTGAGTGCAGTTGCCTGGTGGGCTGATGGAAGTTGACTTGATGGTTGAGGTAGGCAGGTCCAACATTGTGAAGAGCTTTGCATGCATGGGTGGGCAGTTTGAATTGCCATTGCTTCTGTAATGATAGCCAGTCTTGCTCTCTGAGGTGGGGCGTGATGTTGAGGATGAGTCTGGCTGCAGCGTTCTGGGTGGTCTGGAGTCTTTGTAAGAGTTAATTCATGATGCTGGCACAAAGTGTGTTGCCGTAGTCCAGTCTGCTGGTGATGAGAGCCTGAGTCACCGTGAGTCTGGTGTCGGTGAGCCAATGGAATATTTTGTGGAGCATGCATAAGATGAGGAAGCAGGAGAAGGTGACAGCGTTCACTTGTTAAGCCACTGTGAGTCTGTCATCCATGATGATACCAAGGTTTTTGCCATGGTCGGTGGGTGTGGGTCCCAAATCTATTGGTCATCAGGAGGAATCCCAAGGAAAACTCTTTTTGCTGAAGATCTGGACTTCAGTTTTATCTTTGATGATCTATAGGCAGTTCTGTTTCATCCAGTTAGTACATTGGACATGCCGGTATTGAAGTTGGTTCTGGTGGTATGATTTTTGTGAGGGAAAGGATGAGCTGGATGTCGTCTGCGTAGGATACAATGTTGATTTTGAGGGATCTTATAACGTGGGTGAGTGGTCCACGAAGATGCTGAAGATTGTTGCTGCGTGATCATCCTTGAAGGACTCTGTATGGGCTTACTGATCTGCAGAATGCCACAGGCTGAGTGGCACATGGATTTCAAGCTTTTACGAATGACAGTGAGACATGTGGACTTCTGCTTATGTAGACTGAAAAAGTGTGCCACCTGGGCATCCGGTACTGCAGACTAACAAAGTCTGACACACAGACTTCCAGTTCTGTAGATTGACACACTGAGTGGCACATGGATTTCAAGCTTTTACGAATGACAGTGAGACATGTGGACTTCTGTTTATGTAGACTGAAAAAGTGTGCCACCTGGGCATCCGGTACTGCAGACTAACAAAGTCTGACACACAGACTTCCAGTTCTGTAGATTGATACAGTGTGTCACATTAACTTCCAGCTCTACAGACTGGCACAGTGTGAGGGACACATGACCCTTGAATTTTAGAGGCTGATGCAGAGTTGCACATGGACTTTCAGCTCTGGAGACTGACAAAGTCTGACACATGTCCTTCCATGGCTGTGCAGACTGATGCAGCAGACACATCAACTTTTAACTCTGCAGACAAACATAGAAAGACAAATGCACTTTACTTTCAATTGTGCAAACTGACACTGCATAACAGGTGGACTTCTAGCTCTTCAGACTGACACTCCGCAGTGTGAGCGATACTGAGGATTATGAGCTTTTCAAGCGCACACAGCACTGGCAAAAACAAAAAAATTCTTGTTGTCGATGATGAACAGCATTGGCAAACCAAAGAAAAGCTAGACCTGGTGTGATGACGTATGCACATGTATGTGTCACCTAGCAAGCATGAGCATATGCCATAACACAGCGCCAATCATTTTGGCTTTTATACCCAGCATGGTTATGCATGTGCATTTTTGTGTAAACACTCACATACATGCATAGGTCATATTGTAGCTGCCCTTGTATGTATATTTCTATGTGATAAATTAAAAAGCATGTGCACCAATCAATGGAGGTTAGATTATGCCCACCCATCGTTTGTGTCTGCATGTTTCTGCCCAAACAAGTGCCTCTCCCGATAATGGGCATTTATCAGTACAGGTCCCTGCTTGTTGAGTTCCTAACCATTAAATTACAAAATTCTAAACTGTGTCTGATGCAAGGAAGCACAACAAAACTACTAACATACCTTATCATGGTTTACAGATCTACATCCAGGGGTTCAGAGGGGTAACGGGTGGGACACTCCCCACATCATTTCTTCGTCACATCTTGGATTGAGTTGGTGAGTTGGTTGTGTGTGGAGATGGTCAAGTGAAAGACACATCAGCCACCTTCAGCAATAGTGATATGAAATCACTCTTTCTGCTGACTGTGTAGAGGTTGTAAAGCCAAATATTAACAGAGAGAGCTGAACCAAGGATCTGGCTTGACTCTAACAGTAATGTACTGAGTAGGGTAATCAGTTCCTATACCGAGAATAAACAGTGTGGTGACCAGGTCAGTCAAGTCTCAACGAGTCACTGGGAGCGTAACTCTTTAGGAGCAAGTGTCCTTAAACACCCAGAAGGGTGTCATGCTTCATCATTGGGAGAGCTCCACTTTGGGCCGACACTGCATTGCTCGACGGGCACCCACATGGGAGCTTTTTACCGTAGATGTTTTGGGTATGCCGTTATGAGATGTATGAAGCCATGGTATGGGGCTGTAAAGTGCAGATTGGTGTGGAGTGATTTAGTCTACTGTGACTAATAGTGAAGTACTGATAAAAATAGGTCAGAAGGTCCTCTAATAACTTTTTAATCAATGAGACCCCTAGCCTGTATTAAAGCAAGGTATGTACTATCACCAGAAATGATGGTCTTATGATAGCTGGTGGGTCGACATGTTTCTTGCAATGGTCAGTCCCAAAGGGGATCTGGTGGCAATTCTTCAGGAAGAATAATTCCTAATCGACACGAGTGGTTGGAATCGGTGATTATTATATGACCCAATTTCCAATTATCAGGCAATGGCTCACATCCATATCATTACCTTAAAATGTATGTAAAACTGACCGGTAAATAAAAAAAGAGAGAAGAAGAAACAGAAACATAAATCACGACGATTCGTAAGTGTGGCATGCATGGCGCTGCAAAACATGCCATTAGATTGTGTCCATTACCAGCGTAAATGCGCATTAATTCATTTAAAAATGAAGACGTGACATACACCACACATAGATTCCAATCAAAGGGCCCCCAAAGAGGTTGTTAACTCACCATATTATGATACGGTGGGGCTTCCTTGAGTAGGAGCTAAGCTGCATGCTAATTATGCATGCTGAAATAAAAGGTCCCAAAAGATTGGATGGCTGAGCGGATTACCCTCCATCTCGTGTGGAGTGCACCCATATGGGATGCCTCCAGAGTTCCAGTGTACTTACAGGATCCACAGCTAAGGTGTGCGGAACGATCTTCCTGGGCTCAGCTCCCTCAGAAGTGAGGGAGACATTCTGGGTAAATCACTTAATGTGCCCGTGCCTTTCAAAACTGAATGTGTCCTTGTGTAACGTAACTGGTGCTCATGTAAAACGCTTCAATACATTTGGGTCAAGTTTGCGCTTCATAAATGTAAAAAAAAAAAAAGCGTTTTGTACTTATGTGCAATAAATGTGAATTCCAGGGCTCCATTTTCAAGAGTGCCAGATTCTAAAAATGGTGTTATAGGGTATGAAGAGTGAGTACCGCCTTCCTTTTTATAGGCACATAACACAGTGTTTCATTTCAGGTACACGTCCATCAGCAAGAGAGCAACGTGGGAATCACAAACTCCAGAGAAAACCGAACCTGGCAACGGAAAAAAGTAAACAGCCAGCGATATTCAGCAGAAACTAAGTAAGCCACAGTTGACATACTGTCCCTTAGCACTGGACCATAGCAGGGGAAGGTGGACATCGTAGCGGGAACACATTACAACTTTCCATAGCACTGCGTAATAGTGGCACCTGTTATGTGTAGCGCTTAGAAATGGTAAACAAGGTTTAAGAAGCACTACACAAAACGTGTTGCTTTAATGTTGTTACAGCTGTATCAGAGTGTGGTGACTAGGTCAGTCAAGTCTCAACGAGTCACTGGCCAACCCCACCACAGACTGCGCGTTTTCTTGGGTTTGGTAGGAAAACATTCACAAACAGCGGTGGCCAGCATGGCTCGTGGGTGGCGGGCGAGTGGATTGTGGGTTGCGCGGGAGGGGGTCATGTGGGGGGTTGCACGGGGGTTGAGCATATTTAAAAAATATATATATATTTAAATCACATAAACTTACCGTTGTGCCGGCTCCCGCATCTCCGCCCCTGCTCTTCTCTGCTCTTCACAGCCAGGCCCCACTGACCAATCATAATGCTGCAATACACCGCTGTGATTGGTTTTGTGCGTCTGGGTTGGACCCTCAAGCAGGGAATGGGAGCCTGGGCTTGTTCTCCAAGCAGGCTGTAATTCAGTCTAGGAAGCACACAGAAAAACTAAAAATGCATTGTCCGACTTCCGCATAAAAATGGTCAAGTTCTATTTTCCAATCTCCACCCCTCCCCCACAAGCTGCCTCGCTTTAGAGAAAATTAGGAAAAATGCCACTTTTCCTGGGTGTCTGCCCGGCTCCCCTCACAGGCACATCTGAACATTAGCAGGTATGTGTGCCTACAAGGGATTTGTTCAACCAAATATTCACATTAATTTCTGCATTCAATGTTGACAAGCTCTATCCAGTAGCTTATAATTCAATTTCTTCAGATGCAATTCTAATTATTTCCATATGAACAAATCTTCAAAATAATTTTTAACAGGGGTATATGTATTCAAAAGATAAATTTATATTAGCAAAAATTGCAAAGGGTACATAAAAGATAAAAAATATTCCATAAAAAGAGCACAATGCAACCAGAAGTTACAATGATTCGATGTTACAAACACCTCATTGTAACAATTGTGAACACCTTTTCAAAACATTCATAGGAAAATGTGACCGACTAAACAGACAGCATATCCTTCACTCCAATAATACAAAAAATAGGTGTGGTTGTCGACGTTTCGGTCTAATGTTGTATGCATCCACTAGATCATCTTCAGGACATTTGGTATAAAGATGAATGACCCTTCAGGAGTGATGTGAATAAAATGTAAACTTTGTTCTGTAATCCACAATCAAAGAGCGTGGTGGCTTAATGGCCTCCCACTTATACCAGCAATGAACGCAGACAGTTAGAGAGCAGTAACCTTTAATGTGGTCATTAGTCAGCCCTCTTGTCCAAAATACGCATCAGTCTGTATTCCGATGAGGCTCGATTGACAAGACGTCCCGCTGACTCCACAGTCGGTGTCTGCCTAACATCAGCAGCACTGGCAGAATTGGGGAGAGGAAATGCATTGGACTGTGGGTGGCTCACCATCCCCTTACTCCTGCCCGGGCTGCTTGCTCGTGCCAAGAGGCAGTTGGATCTGTTGTGGGAGGTGTGGTGGGTTGCTGCTTATTGAGGTGTTTAATCTGAAGAACCTAAATTCCAAATCATAGCACTCCAGCAGGTTAATGCACCTGCATCAAACCTTTGTGTACAACTTACAGGCCTCTGGGTCCAGAAATGTAGCTCAGTGTGTTAATGAGTTCTGCTTAAGGGTTCAAAAATGCTAACATTAGGGTCACCAGCTCCCTCCAGGTCATAACAGACACAGTTTCCAGTCCTGGACTTTAGCGTAATACCCTACTGCATTCAGGGTTTTGTAGTCTTGTTTTGCACCTACTGCACTAATTAACACCCCCAACCAACTATTTGTAGGTGAAGGTTCCAGGATGGAGCAGTGTCCATAATGACCTGGAGTCAGATGGGTACCCTGGCTAACACAGCCTGTGCAGGGATCAGAGGGTAGGAGGCGGGCAGCACCAGTCCCCCACACTCAAATGCCTTTACTCAACTTCTTAAGGGACTTTTCAAGGTGCACTAGGCATGCCTTACTCAGCCTGTAATATGGCACTGGTCGCACATCCTATTACCCCATGATGCACCGCTGATGCACTGCTTTCCATTACTTATTGGTAACTGCATGCACGTGCTTTTATCTCAGGGGTTGCCAACCTTTTTTTGTACTGAGAGCTACTTATGTTCATTGAATTACATTGACAACTACTAATATTATTAGTGCTGTATATTTTTTTTTTATATGTGTAATAATTCAACCAAGCAAAAACTTTCTAATTTAATAAGCTGGGCTGCACACAGGTGAGCTACTCAGAGGTAGCTGTAGAGCTACAGTAGCTCACGGCTACTGGTTGGAGACCCCTGGTTCAGTGCTTAATTTGTAAAAAAATAAGTGCCGGGGCTCCCGTTGGGAGGCCACTGCAGCTTGCACCACACATTGCCCCTACCAGCTGCCAATGATAGTACACGCACAGCTGCTACCCATCACACTCTTACAAGTGTGACAATTCATATTATTCCAGGCCCCCAAAGCTATTAGAATGGCTTGGGAGGCAGGTATTAGTCACACTCATTTCAAACTGTCTTCTGGCAGAGTGATCAGGCGCATCTTTGACTTGGAATGGAAGCAACCACTGAAGGCTGAGCTGGCGGCTCGATATAACAACTGTGCCTTTAAGGCCTGTACTCACAGGGGAGGCTGAGAGTAATCACCCCCTTCCCCCTTCTTCCTCATAAAGAGCCTGGTTTGCAGCACGCTCCTCCGACACAGAACGCTGGCTGAGCTGTACCACAAACAGCACTATTTCTTCTTCCTGTGGAGCCATAATAAATCAATGTTTTATCTCAGCCAGGAGAACTTTCACCTTGAGAAGCTCACTGCGAAATGACAGCAGCAACAATAAATTATATATTTATATGCCAAACATTATGATTAGTCCCGTCTCAAGGCGCTAATAACAGAAGGAAGGATGAGCAGCTAAGTGCATCTGTTGGACTCCAACCCTGTGATCTTCCGGTTGCACTAAGCCAGTATCAATGGGTGCAGTAATCAACTGAGCTAACTTCTACACTCATTACTGTGGCATCACTTCCATACGCACACACGCTATCGAAATAGATATTGTGCCTCGTATTTTTCTCTTTGTACCCCTCTAGCATCAGCAGGGCAGACATGGCTTTAGCATCACTGTTGTATTTCTGTTCAGATTACTCCACTCACAGTATTTCATTTGTGCTGATGTGTGAGAAGTTGGCCTGGCATATGCTGTCCACTAATTATAGTGGGCACCTTGCACCAGTCCAAATCGACTCTTATGGTAGGTAGGTTAAAGACAACCTTATTGAAAGCTATCCTAGTGGTAATTGTGGAGAGCAGCCTTCAGGCTAAGTCTTGAAGGAATGTAAAGCAGCTTGTTTTACCAGTCTATAATCTCTTGAGTGACCAAATGAAAGAGCACCACACCAGGTATATATTCAAAATATATGTATTTATTACTAAACACACCCCTCTAGTCTCTTTATGAGGCTAGAGTTCGAAATACATAGGTTATAAGATCTTAAATCACAGTAATAGCACAAATACACGTTTGGGCCCTAGGGCGTACCAAACCATATACCAATAAAGTGGTATGCGAACCACGACTGAACTAGACACTAGGCCTAGAGCCTCTAGAAGTGCTTGGACCACAAGGAACCACCCAAGGTAGTGACACAGGGGACCCACGGGAGACGCGTGCAGTGTAAATACACAACCGCGATACGCCGTTAACTTCTATGGAGAAAGTCGGGATCGGGAAAATAGAGGAAAGGGACACTTAAAAGAGGACTAGGACAAAACCCTTTGAGATCTAGGACTTTGAAGAGTCTCTACCCACTGGAGCACCGGAGTACTCGTGTTACCTCACCCAGGGAAGCCGGGTGCATAGGTGCCTTTCGGGGTCGGGTTTCGTCGTCGTTTCGTATGGCGATCTGCTGCAAAGTGCTGCTGGCGACCAGGAGAAAAGTGTCCGGGTGGATCCAAGAGTGGATCGGAGTTCTGAAGAACCTGAAAGCAGAGGGGACAGAATCTGGGTCACTAGCCAGTGACCAGGGAGGCGATGGACAGATGCCCACCGATGTTGAGTGCTTCAGGTTCGTTGACGGTCGTCTTGACTCTTCAGCCACGAGGTCCGGGAGGCGTTGTCGGTGACCAGGAGCAGGATTCGGACTGTTGCTCGATGTCTGTCGAGTGCAGAGGTGTCGGCGACCAGGTTGGACCCAACAAGCCTTGGCAACGGCAAGTCTCGAGTAAGATGTAGATCGTCGATGATGCAGACCAGCAAGGTCTGGGGAACTCACCCAGCGAGGGTAAGTGAGGGCAGGCCTGGAGCAACCAGACTGCCAAGTAAAGAAAAGATTGGCCTTCGTTAAGGGCTACTAGCCAACGGGCTAGCGACCACGAAGGAGCCTCGTGACGCCGCACGTGGAGCTGGCTTACAGGACACTTGTGGAGTGGGGGCCAGTGATCTTCGGTGCAGGTGGTGCTGGAGGCTAGGGCTACTTGGAACCCAAAGCACAACTTCTTGGGAGACCCAGAAGATGGTGCACTTGCAAATGTGCTCGGTGTCCAGGGGTCACGGTCTCAAGTCACCCACGATAGCCACGGGCCTCAGCTTTGCTGGGGACTCAGGGTAGCCTCGGGGAAGTCTGAGAATCCACCTCTGGTGATGCGATGACTTCGGCGTCCGACGGGAGCTTCAGTAATGCGAACCGGACAGATGCTTCTTTGGTGCCTGCCAAGCAGGGGAGTCACTCCTTGACCCCAAGGGAGATTCTTCAGTCCTCTAATCGTGAGTAGAGCGTCGAAGGTCCAGGATTCAGTTTCAGAGTTTCGTCCAGGTATAATCTAAAGTCCTAAGGACTGGGTTCCTACCTTTATTCTAAAAATAGGGGATGGACTACTCTGTGGCCCCACCTATGGGTGGGTCAGGGCAGAGGGGTGGCTACACCCCTTTCCCTTTGTCCAGTTCGCGCCAAAGCAGGGGCTGCAAGCCCCTGATCCGGTTTGAACTGGGGTATGCACAGGGACACCAAATGTGCCCCCAGTGCAGGACTTCAAAGCACCCGAAAGTGCTCCCGCCCAGCCCCAATACACATTGTCCTGTCTGGGGAGGTGGTCACACCTCCCTGGGACAGGAAACCTATTGTCCAGGCCTCCCCTGCCGGAGTTTCGTCCAGCAGCAGGAGGCCAGACTCGTGTCTGTGGCAGCAGCATCCATTTTGTGATGCCAGGGCTCTGGAAAGAAGTTACCGGACTCGTCAGAGTTAACATGCCTTTCCCTCTAGAAGGGTGGAATGCTACCCCCGCCACCAGGATTGGCGGGGGGTAGTATTCCAAGATGTTTGACACCAAACACGACATGTTTAGGTGCAGCCATTCCATAGTTAGCATTTTACCGCGAGGATATAATGCGTTTAAGAGTATATGGTCAGGCTGCACTACAAACAGCATCAGAGATGGTCTCCGAACGCTGCAGAGGGGCCCTGCTCATGCAGGGGCACCCTCTCACATAGGAACCATGCACTCTGCCTTTAGGATTGATAAGGCCTGCCTTAGGAGTGACTTATAGGTTTATATGTGTGTATGCATTTAGTGATCTAGGTAACCTATACCACAGTAAGGGGTGCATGCACCACCTTACCCAGGCTGCAGTAGCAGATCGGTGGTGTCAGTTTGGATGGCCTACCAGGGGTGGCATAATACATGCTGCAGCCCCTGGCAGGCCTCTGAGGTACCTATGCCCTTGGTACATAGTATACCATATACTAGGGACTTATAAGAGCACTCCAGATCCCAATCAGAGATGTGCCTAAGGCACATGGAATCCATTTTACAGAGAAAGCAGATAGACTGGGGCCCTGAATAGCAGGATCCCAGTCCAACTAAGTCATAAACCAGCAAAACACCATAAAAAAAGTGGGGGCAACCATATAGTCAGATTCCACCTTCCTACATAACCCCCCCAAACGAAAGGAGATAAGGCTAACCTTGGCCAGTTGAGCCTTCATTGACTAAGTGGTCATATAAGGAAGCACCTGCACTAGCATGGTTGCCCCCTGTCTTATGGTCCACTAAGCAATCCCTCACCCTAAAGGTATGAGAGGGTCTCCACCATGGGGCATCACTACCTGTGGTGTGCTTAGGTAAAGTACAAGGCTGGTGAGGTGGCTGAGTAGGGAAGTGAGGCCCTAGGAATGTTGGCCTCAGCTTCCTCAGATCACTGGTCACCATGTATGCCTGTCTTTCCATGACTGAGTTGCACTTTGCTCTAAGGGTCAACCTTTGGCTGCCTACAGCTGGGGGTTGGGTCCCTTTGGATGGAACACTGGAGGGACATGGCAGGTTTGGAACCTTCTGGTCCCAGGTTTGCCCTTGCCTACCAGAGTCCTTCTGGGGGAGGTCCCTACATAAAGGTATGGGGGATCCCTCAGTGTGTAGAGGAATTTTCACCTGGCTAGGGCTACTAGACTGGGTGCCCCTAATCTGCTGATGGGGGGCTTCCTCTGGACAGGGGGCCCTGGGGGTCCACTGACCTCCCTGACCTCTGCAGCCCTGGGCTGACTGAGGCAGGGTAGAGAGGGGCAGGTTACCTGCTCCAGACTGGGTACCACCTTGGAAGGGTCCTCTGCCATCAGGGGTGTGGCCAGGCCAGGCCTGACTACCTCTGGGGCAGTTCCTTCACTAGGGGTGGGGTCAGTTCCCTGAGGAGGCTGATCCTTACCTACTGTCTGGAGGGAAGAAGACTTTTCTTCAACCCTTGTGCTCTCTTTTGGGGGAGAGTGGGCCATTCTTTCAGGCTCCATCTCTCCAAATTCTTGGGCTGGGGCTGTGGCCATCACAGCCCCACTAACCTTTGCAGGGACGCCCAACATCCTAAGATGGGTTTGGTGTTCAACTTCAGCCCAGGCTGAAATTTCCAAATCATTGCCCATCAGGCAATCTACAGGTAGGGTTGGGGACACTGCCACTCTTTTTGGGCCTGTGACCCCCTCCCAGCTGAGATTGACTATGGCCATGGGGTGATCTGTTCTGACACCATCAATGTTGGTCACCTGGTATTTAAACTCAGGTAAAAGCTGGTGAGGGGGGACTAGTTTCCCTGCCACCATGGTGACACTAGCCCCTGTGTCCCTAAATGCCACAGCTTTCTGACCATTAATTATTGGCTCCAATCTGTACCTGCCCAATGCTATGGGACCCATGGTAAAGGTGGCAAATCCTATACCACCATCAGAGTCAGAGGAGTCTGTTGAGGGGTCCCTGTCTAAACTAGGGCCCACCTCTGTTCCTCTTGCAAAAGCACCTAACTTTTTGGGTGCACTACTCCCAACTGGAGGATTACTACTGGTAGTACCAGGAGGGGTGGTAGTAGTTGTGGGAGGAACATTTTCTTTATTGCCAATCCTGGGGCAACTGGGATCAGTTTTCCAGTGCCCAGGCTTTTTACAGACATGGCAATAGGGTTTCTTTTCAGGAGAGGAAGGAGTTTGGGACCCACCCCCAGAAGAGGAATTTTGGGGCCCTGTAGGGGACTTATCCTTAGATTTATCCCCACCTTTCTCTTGGGACTTAGTAGAATCTTTCTTCTGGTCACCACCCTGATTTCTAGTTTTTACTCTGGTTCTGACCCATTTGTCTGCCTTCTTTCCCAATTCTTGGGGAGAGGTCAGATCAGAGTCCACCAGATACTGGTGCAAAAGCTGGTTTTGACAATTATTAAGGATCTGCTCCCTCATAATCAAATTGTACAATCCTAAAAAGTCCTGCACTTTGTTGCCATGTATCCAACCTTCCAGAGCCTTTGTAGCACAATCTACAAAATCAACCCAGTCTTGAGTCTGAGCTTTTTGGGTGTCTCTGAACTTCAACCTATACTGTTCAGTGGTTAGGCCAAACCCATCTATCAGAGCACTGTTCAAGACTGTGTAATTGTCAGCATCCTCTTCTCTTACAGTGAGGAGCTTGTCTCTACCTTTGTCTGCAAAGGAGAGCCACAAGATTGCTGCCCACTGCCTCTGGGGGACCTTCTGAACTTTACAGGCCCTCTCCAGTGCAGTTATCCATTTGTGGATGTCATCCCCACTCTGGTAGGGAGGGACAATCTTGTTTAGGTTTCTATGGTCATAAGACCTTTCCCTATCTCTAGGGATATTGCTGCCACCATGGGACTCTAGTCCCAACTTTCTTCTCTCTCTAAGGAGATCTAGGGATTCCCTATCTAAAGCTAATTGCTTCTTCCTGATCTCTAGTTGAGTTTCCTCATACTGGACCAGTCTCTTTCTTCTCTCATGAGAGGATTCCCTCCTGTGAGAAGAAACAGAGCTCCCTATGGAGGTGCCAGAGTGGTTAGACTCCTGAGAAGGAGACCTAGACTTTCTGAGCACACTCATAATCCTTCCTGGGGGGACAAAGGTGTGGTTTTCTAGATCCTCATCTTCCCCAGAAGGGATTGGGTTTTCCAGGTCAGGGTCATTGTCACCCTCCTGGTCAGTTTCAGAGGGGGGGCTGGGGGTAGTGGTACCCCTGGCCCCTTCCTCATCTGCTGGCCCACCCTCTGCTCCTACCCCTTCAGTCTCTGAGGACTTACTAAGATCATAAGCCACCAACAACTCCTGGAGGTGTTGGGTGGTGGGACTTTGGCCTGTCCTTAATTTCCTCACGTTACACAAAGCTCTCAATTCCAAGAATGGGAGTGTATCATACTTGGAGGGTGGAAGCTCAATGGCTTCCTGCAAGGCATCTTTGGATCCTGCTTTTAAAGACATTACTAGTGTGGTGTGGTGTATGCACTACCTACTCTAGTGTGGCCTACTAAACTCTCTTGAGTTGTAGAAAGGGTTGTGCTATCCCTTAACACACAACTCTAAGTTCAGTAGAACTTACTGTTATTCTAAGCTTAAATTATATGTACCTTAGGTACCTTTAGTGGTTTTCAGTTGATCAATTCAATTGAGATTATCTGGTAAAACAATAGCAAGCTGGAATCCCACACGCTGCACACCAATGTGAGAAGTTGGCCTGGCATATGCTGTCCACTAATTATAGTGGGCACCTTGCACCAGTCCAAATCGACTCTTATGGTAGGTAGGTTAAAGACAACCTTATTGAAAGCTATCCTAGTGGTAGCTGTGGAGAGCAGCCTTCAGGCTAAGTCTTGAAGGAATGTAAAGCAGCTTGTTTTACCAGTCTATAATCTCTTGAGTGACCAAATGAAAGAGAACCACACCAGGTATATATTCAAAATATATGTATTTATTACTAAACACACCCCTCTAGTCTCTTTATGAGGCTAGAGTTCGAAGTACATAGGTTATAAGATCTTAAATCACAGTAATAGCACAAATACACGTTTGGGCCCTAGGGGCGTACCAAACCATATACCAATAAAGTGGTATGCGAACCACGACTGAACTAGACACTAGGCCTAGAGCCTCTAGAAGTGCTTGGACCACAAGGAACCACCCAAGGTAGTGACACAGGGGACCCACGGGAGACGCGTGCAGTGTAAATACACAACCGCGATACGCCGTTAACTTCTATGGAGAAAGTCGGGATCGGGAAAATAGAGGAACGGGACACTTAAAAGAGGACTAGGACAAAACCCTTTGAGATCTAGGACTTTGAAGAGTCTCTACCCACGGGAGCACCGGAGTACTCGTGTTACCTCACCCAGGGAAGCCGGGTGCATAGGTGCCTTTCGGGGTCGGGTTTCGTCGTCGTTTCGTATGGCGATCTGCTGCAAAGTGCTGCTGGCGACCAGGAGAAAAGTGTCCGGGTGGATCCAAGAGTGGATCGGAGTTCTGAAGAACCTGAAAGCAGAGGGGACAGAGTCTGGGTCACTAGCCAGTGACCAGGGAGGCGATGGACAGATGCCCACCGATGTCGAGTGCTTCAGGTTCGTTGACGGTCGTCTTGACTCTTCAGCCACGAGGTCCGGGAGGCGTTGTCGGCAACCAGGAGCAGGATTCGGGCTGTTGCTCGATGTCTGTCGAGTGCAGAGGTGTCGGCGACCAGGTTGGACCCAACAAGCCTTGGCAACGGCAAGTCTCGAGTAAGATGTAGATCGTCGATGATGCAGACCAGCAAAGTCTGGGGAACTCACCCAGCAAGGGTAAGTGAGGGCAGGCCTGGAGCAACCAGACTGCCAAGTAAAGAAAAGATTGGCCTTCGTTAAGGGCTACTAGCCAACGGGCTAGCGACCGCGAAGGAGCCTCGTGACACCGCACGTGGAGCTGGCTTACAGGACACTCGTGGAGTGGGGGCCAGTGATCTTCGGTGCAGGTGGTGCTGGAGGCTAGGGCTACTCGGAGCCCAAAGCACGACTTCTTGGGAGACCCAGAAGATGGTGCACTTGCAAATGTGCTTGGTGTCCAGGGGTCACGGTCTCAAGTCACCCACGATAGCCACGGGCCTCAGCTTTGCTGGGGACTCAGGGTAGCCTCGGGGAAGTCTGAGAATCCACCTCTGGTGATGCGATGACTTCGGCGTCCGACGGGAGCTTCAGTAATGCGAACCGGACAGATGCTTCTTTGGTGCCTGCCAAGCAGGGGAGTCACTCCTTGACCCCAAGGGAGATTCTTCAGTCCTCTAATCGTGAGTAGAGCGTCGAAGGTCCAGGATTCAGTTTCAGAGTTTCGTCCAGGTATAATCTAAAGTCCTAAGGACTGGGTTCCTACCTTTATTCTAAAAATAGGGGATGGACTACTCTGTGGCCCCACCTATGGGTGGGTCAGGGCAGAGGGGTGGCTACACCCCTTTCCCTTTGTCCAGTTCGCGCCAAAGCAGGTGCTGCAAGCCCCTGATCCGGTTTGAACTGGGGTATGCACAGGGACACCAAATGTGCCCCCAGTGCAGGACTTCAAAGCACCCGAAAGTGCTCCCGCCCAGCCCCAATACACATTGTCCTGTCTGGGGGGGTGGTCACACCTCCCTGGGACAGGAAACCTATTGTCCAGGCCTCCCCTGCCGGAGTTTCGTCCAGCAGCAGGAGGCCAGACTCGTGTCTGTGGCAGCAGCATCCATTTTGTGATGCCAGGGCTCTGGAAAGAAGTTACCGGACTCGTCAGAGTTAACATGCCTTTCCCTCTAGAAGGGTGGAATGCTACCCCCGCCGCCAGGATTGGCGGGGGGGTAGTATTCCAAGATGTTTGACACCAAACACGATATGTTTAGGTGCAGCCATTCCATAGTTAGCATTTTACCGCGAGGATATAATGCGTTTAAGAGTATATGGTCAGGCTGCACTACAAACAGCATTAGAGATGGTCTCCGAATGCTGCAGAGGGGCCCTGCTCATGCAGGGGCACCCTCTCACATAGGAACCATGCACTCTGCCTTTAGGATTGATAAGGCCTGCCTTAGGAGTGACTTATAGGTTTATATGTGTGTATGCATTTAGTGATATAGGTAACCTATACCACAGTAAGGGGTGCATGCACCACCTTACCCAGGCTGCAGTAGCAGACCGGTGGTGTCAGTTTGGATGGCCTACCAGGGGTGGCATAATACATGCTGCAGCCCCTGGCAGGCCTCTGAGGTACCTATGCCCTTGGTACATAGTATACCATATACTAGGGACTTATAAGGGCACTCCAGATCCCAATCAGAGATGTGCCTAAGGCACATGGAATCCATCTTACAGAGAAAGCAGATAGACTGGGGCCCTGAATAGCAGGATCCCAGTCCAACTAAGTCATAAACCAGCAAAACACCATAAAAAAAGTGGGGGCAACCATATAGTCAGATTCCACCTTCCTACATGATGGTTGTTAGCATAATCAGCCATTTGAATGCTTTGTATATAACACTGAACAATGGCACACAGCTGATTACAGAAAAACAAGATTACCTGAACGTGCAACTTGAGGTAATTTTTCGTCTAGTAGCACGTTCAGATAGTCTTGCTTTTCTGCCATCAGCTGTGTACTAGGGTTCAGTGTTATATTTGTCTACAAAGCATTCAAATTGCTTATTATGCAAAATAACGTTTTATCGTGTGGGGTCCAGGGCTGCAGTTCTTCTGCCACTGCTGCTGGCTTTTAACTTAAAAAAAAGATTTCGCTGCAAAAAGCCAGCAGCAGTACAGGAAAAGCTGCATCCATGGGCCCCACACTATAAAACGTTAGCATGATCGTACATTTCAAAGCTTAAATTGTAGACAAATATAACGCTGGTCAAAGGCATTACTTACCTAGACTCCGGGACAGCCTTCTTAGTTTAAATTAATCTGCGAGGGAGGAGGCCTGCTTCACGACACGCTGATTGCTTCCGTCCTGTGATAATGATTAACGCTGCAGCTGCGCAGTGTGATGGGCAGGCCGCGGGTGAAAACAACTACTGATTGGTCCGATTCGGGGCACAAACTTCATGATTCGCCAAGGAAGGACGGGGCCAGGCTAATATTATATTTTGCAATCGTTTATTGGTAGTGCATTACGCTTGCGCGCTACCAATGAATGACTGCAAAATGGAAATGGGGTGTGACGGTGTTGGTGACCTACGTCGAGACCCAGCCCAGCCCAGGCAGTTTCAGTTTCTGGTGGTAATCTGATGTGTGTGGCTCACATTTAGGCGGGCGGCAGATTTGAAATACTGTAAGCGCATGCATTGATGTGTGATATCAGCTCTTCACGGAGATGGGGAGAGACTGGAACGGTGGCACCTACTCTGAGAATGCGCAGCCAATTAATGCTCAATTGCATGTGGGCTCAACTAGAGTGTAGACCCGGCCCTGAGAAATAAGTGCTGGTGCTAAGCACCGGAAAGCACCGGCACAAATTAAGCACTGCCCTGGTCTATCTATTGATGGCTCACTGGATGCATGTGCTTGTATTTTGATGGGATGCAGATGTTATTGTGCACTGCAGATTATTGAGCATGTGTTCATCCACCTCTTGCCATATCTACTGTGACAATGTGGTGACCAGTGTTCCCTTTAAGGTACGCGCCCGCGTGCCCGCGCATCTTTGTGACACCAAGGGCGCAGTGCCTGTGTGAAGCGCACACACGTTCATGCCGCTGGCCGCTTTTGCGAGCGGCAAAAAACACCAATTTCCTGGTTGCCGGAAGCCTGTACATGCGTTCACTAGCAAGTTGCTCCTGCACTTGCTGCATTTTTAATGGATCCCGGCTGCGGGCTGATTGTGAGCCTTTGTGAAGATATTTATGTTAATTGCAGCACAGTCATGCGCTGAAATTAACATAAATATTTTCACAAAAGCCCACAATCAGCCCGCATCTTCTCTCTATTGAGAAAAGACATGCATCAAGTCCAAAAGCACAACCTGTTCTTTACACGTCGTGCTTTCGGACTTGCTGCATTTTGTTTCTAAATAGTGCGCGGCTGGATGCTGATTGTGGGCCATTGTGAAAATATTTGTTAATTGCAGCGCATGACGGTGCTGCAATTAACAGGAATCCTTTCACAAAGGCTCACAAGCAGCCCGCAGCCGGGACCCATTAAAAATGCAGCAAGTCGGGGGGGGCGTGGCCAAGCCGAGCAGCAAGATGGCCGCCTAATCTGTCGGCTCCGCCGACCGAGCACAAAATCTGCTAGATATCCGTTTAAAAACTACCTAAACTGGGGCTTCAATAACGTAACCTATAATCGGAAGGGCTGCTGAGCAGATTGATACCACCTGCGGCCAGAAAGGAGGTACGGAACGGAAGCGGCGAGATCTGCGCCATCGGGCCGGATCGAGACGGAGGCGCGGCCGTGAGGCTCGTCGGCCGTGAGGCTTGTTGGCCGAGTGTATCGTCAGCTTCGCACAGCCATCGGAATAACCGCCTCTGGCGGCTGGGTTGTTGGACGCCTGTATACGGCGCCTCACCGAGTCAAGCGGGAAGACCCGGACCGCGGCTGCCACCATCCGCTTGCTGCGATTCACTGTAGGTGCGCCGCCGACACTCCGGTACATAACAAGCAGAGAGCTGAGCGAGTAACCGGGAGGCCGGTAGGCACGAAATAGCAGCATCGACATCAGCATCGGCCTCCACCGAAGCGGATAGAACGCATGGAGTGACTGAGGTGAGGCGGTAGCCCCGCGCCAGTCGGGAGGGAGGAGCAGAATCGGGCTGATAACCGGATTGCTAGGCGGTCTTCCCGCGGCTACATGCCCCAGGGTCATCGCAGTGTTACATGATCCGGTACACAGCCGT
Organism: Calotriton arnoldi; assembly: GCA_963921515.1. NCBI lineage: Eukaryota > Metazoa > Chordata > Amphibia > Caudata > Salamandridae > Calotriton > Calotriton arnoldi. The sequence continues at coordinate 610,815 of CAWUFW010008836.1, read as the reverse complement.
GCGTCTGCAGCATATGCTTATAACCAAGGATAAGTGAAGTTTGGGGCTGCTCCTTGACCCGTGGGATGCCAAACAAGGGGCTCTCTAGCCGGGATGCCCCACGGCTGCCTGGAAACACTGCACTGCCGCACTGCCATTCTGCCCTGCTAGCCGCAAAAAGCACTGCGCAGGAGAGCACAGACTACCATTGAGAAGCACCTGCGGTGTGGATCCCCCCCCTAACATTGATTCTGGTGCAAGCCGAGGTGCGTTCTTGGTGCGGTTCTGGCATGCACTTGTTAATACCCTGGTGTTGGGGGAGTCCTAGACGCGTGAAACCAGAGGCCTGCGCTTCTGCTGTTAATGGGCTGTGTCGTACAGAAAGGCGGATACCGGTGATCCCACTGCTGACTGCCGCACATCGTACCTTGCACCAACCGTACGTAAGCCCCATTGGAGGGATCTGCATACATCATGGCGGGGGGCCGCAGCTCGAAGGCAGCCCTCCAGGCCAAATTGATGAAATGCGCATGGGAGGGAGGCCCCGGCGCGAGCCCCAAAGGAGAACCAGCCACATCCGACAAATCTGAGCCCGGTGGGAAGCAGAAGGAACCAATGCTGCAGGATATTCTTGAAGCCATCATCACCGTCCGCACGTCATTGGAGTCACGTATTGACACGGTATCCACCGAAGTGTCCTTTATTAGAGAAGATATGCGCTCAATGAACTCGCGATTGAAAGACGTCGAAATCAAGGCGACCTCCCTGGTAGAGGACACGTCAGCGCTGCAGAGAAAGGTGGATGAACTGCAAACACACGCTGCGAAACTAGAAGCGCAGTTGGATGACTATGAAGGGCGCTCCAGAGGCAACAACGTCCGCATAATTGGGGTACGGGAATGAGTGGAAGGGCCATCGGCGGACCTTTTTCTGGAAGAACTGATCACTACTTACCTCAAGCCCAGGGGACTCTCCAACTTCTTCTCAGTGGAAAGAGCGCACCGGGTGCCAGGAGGCCGACCGAGGCCTGGAGCCCCCCATGACCACTTCTTGCCAGGATCTTCAATTTCCGCGACAGGGATGTCATCCTGCAGTGTGCCCACTCTGCCCCGCCAGTGGAATCCCAAAACAGTCGCATCACTTTCTTCCCGGACTTCACCCTCAAGGTGCAGCGACAACGACGAAGCTTCCTGGAAGTGAAAAAAGTGCTCAGCGACAAAGACTTGAAATATGCTATGATGTTTCCGGCCAAGTTGAGGGTGGAATCGGAGGGGAAATCTTGGTTCTTCACCACCGCGGAGGAGACCTGGGACTGGCTGGAGGGCTGGCGAACAGCGGGGCGCCGCAACAACCATGCCCGGGGCGTGAGGATGGTCGGAGACGCCCGAGCCTCCGGTGGTGGCTCGCCTCTGCAAGACTTGACTGAGGCAGCGGGTGGTGCCGAATAACTGGTCTGTATGTTTTTTCCCTTTGGGAGGTGGCATGATTCCAAATAGACGGAGGGCTGTGGAGATAGAGTCGTCTCCGCCACATGCATCAGACTTTTGTCGTCTTGAGTTAGACTGTCATAGATGGCTTTGTTGGATTGATCTCCTCAAAACTTGCCTGTTCCCCTGCTAACCATGTGGGCGTCGTTGGGTGTATATCAGGCCCTTGCTGATGTTCTTAGTATATCCATGTCAGGTTATTAATGTTAATGTCGGTAAAACAGAATTTCTCAGGGGCGGGTGCTCGGTTGGGCTACACGAACCCGCAAGTTCTTGGAAGGGTGGGCGATAGGCACTCTGCTAGTTTGGGGGGCGGGAGGTTTTGTTACCGCCGAGCAGGGAGGCAGGGAGGGGGGGTTGGGGGAATGTATGTTGGGTCTGTGGGGTGGGTGGGAGGAGATTGTATTTGTGTTTTAGTTTTGGTATTGTTGTTGTTCAGGCATGTCATATCTAATTGGTCTCAGATGTAAGCTGCAGCAGATACGGTGTTTGCAACGCTCTCATTGATTACAGTGCTTAAGAGTGTCACGGAATCCTTCCTCACCTCCCCCTTGACGTGCTCCTCTCTGGGTTACCACTCGCCTTTAAATCTGAGTGATGGGTACAATGAGTAGACAGAAACTCACTTTGCTCTCCTGGAATGTGAATGGGCTGGGGGACAGAATAAAGAGAGGGGTGGTTCTCCAATTCCTGAAAAGACACTCGCCAGATGTCGTGTTCCTACAGGAGACCCACTTGTTGGGCAACGGTTGTAAGGCCCTGTCACGCTGGGGTTTTCAGTTGGCAGCTCACTTTGCTTTTGGCTCTGGTTCCCGGGGGGTGGGCATCCTAGTCCGTAAATCCTTCCCCTTGACTATTAATACAGTCCGAACGGACCCACTGGGTAGATTCGTAGCTCTGTCTGGGATTTGGGAGGGAGCCACCCTTAACTTGGTCTCAGTATACATTCCACCAGGCCTACATACGCAGGCCTTTATTGATCTTGGAGACCTTCTCCTGGGCCTGCCGGACGGGCGGTTACTGATTGGGGGTGACTTCAACTCCATCGTCTCAGATTCTCTAGACCGCTGGCCCCAGAAAGACCTGCCACTATCCCGCAAACGGATCCATAGTTTTCTGGGTGCTATGGGACTTGTGGATGTCTGGAGATGCCTGCACCCTGTGGAGCTCCAATACACACATCTTTCAGGTCCCCATGGTACCATGTCACGTATAGACTATGTGCTCACATTCACACACCATCTCCACACTGTCAAAGATGTACGACACTTGGCCAGGGGAATTTCCGATCACTCTCCCGTTCTGTGTAGGCTGGAAGTAGGGGAGCCCACGATCGGCCGTGTGGCGCCGATTAACTCGTGGTATCTCACAACTCCCTCCATCAGGGAAAAGGTTCTGACTGAATCTGACCTGTATTTCCAAGAGAACCTGGGATCGGTTAGCTCATCCGTCTCACTCTGGGAAGCTTATAAGACTGTCGTTCGGGGGGTAGTCCTGGGACAAATCGCTGGGCAGCGCAAGGAGAGGGCTGCTGCTATGACACGTTTAGAGGATGAGATCCTAGAACTGGAACGCGCAGTCAGATCGCAGGACTCGGAGGAAGTGCGCCAACAGCTCCGTATTAAAATCAAGGAGCTCTCGGACCTAGCCACAGACGCGGCTAAGGCACAATATTGGGCAACCCTTAGCAGGAGCTATGATGTGGGTGACAAAGCAGGCAAATTGTTGGCCTGGCTAGACTACAGAGATGGGGCACGACGCGTTGTGGTCGAAATTGCCACTGTTCCACACTCCTGTATAACCGCTCCGCAAGACATTGTGGACGCTTTTGGTAGATATTACCACTCCCTGTATACCTCCAGCACAACCTACTCAGAGGAGGAAGCTTCTTCCCTCCTACACGATATTCAGATGCCAGTTCTTACCGAGGAGGAGAGTTCCGACCTGGACTGAGATATTACAGTAGCCGAAGTGGAGAAGGCCATCCATGATCTGCGCGGGGGGAAAGCGTCAGGCCCTAACGGGATCCCCATAGAATTATTTAAGCTCACGGCAGGCATGACCGCCCCTTTTATCACAGCCATGTATCGGGAAAGTAAAGAGATAGGAATTCTTCCCGAGGATCACAGACTGGCCAACATCATTGTCATTCACAAAGCGGGTAAACCCGCCGACTTGTGTTCTTCATACAGGCCCGTCTCGCTACTTACCTACGAGGTCAAGATCCTTGCAAAAGTCCTTGCCACTCGTCTATTACAAGTTCTTCCCAATCTGGTACACCCGGATCAGTCCGGGTTCATGCCGGCGAGAAACACATCTCTTAACCTCCGCCGACTACACGCAGTACTTTATAGGGCAGATACAATCAGAGAGGATGCCGTGGTGGTATCTCTGGACGCCGCTTCGGCCTTTGACACCATTGAATGGCCCTACATGTTTGCTGTGCTTCGCAAGTTGGGATTTGGCCCGGAATTTATTGAATGGGTGCGCCTCCTATATTGTCAACCGTTGGCGCAAGTAGTTGTTAATAATCGGAAATCCCCTGTCTTTTCTCTTGGTAGGGGCACCAGGCAAGGTTGCCCCCTGTCGCCGCTCCTCTTTGCCTTAGCCTTGGAGCCTCTGGCTGCATGGATCCGTCAGGTCCCCACCATTAGGGGCCTTAAATGGACATTTGGGTGGGAGGACCGCATATCATTGTATGCTGACGACATCCTGCTTTATCTCGCCTCCCCGGCGGCGTCTCTCAATGTGGTGATGGATATATTCCAAATTTTTGGCAGGTTCGCAGGCTACATGATTAACTGGTCCAAATCGGTGCTCTACGTTCTTAGTGGGCGGCGACCTCGCCTTCCCCGGGGTTGCCAGCTGACGGAGGCCGCAGACGGCTTTAGGTATCTGGGAATCTGGGTATCTAAAGACCTGTCGCGTTTCTATGACACTAACCTTCGGCCACCACTAGCACGTCTTAAATCTGACGTCCAGCACTGGAAATCGCTCCCCTTGACCCTCCTGGGACGAGCGGCCCTATTCAAGATGATGTCCCTCCCCCGTCTCTTGTACGTGCTACAAAATACTCCCCTTCCGGTCGCGGCGCCATATTTCAGAGAACTGGAGGGCACAGTGCAGGATCTGCTATGGGAGGGTAAACCCCCCCGCATCGCCACACATAAACTCACGCTGGGGTGGTTTGATGGGGGCATTGGGCTCCCAGACATGAAAAGATACTACTGGGCCTCGCAGCTCGCTGCCATTAATCAATGCACTTATAGACGGCATGATGACCCGGCATTTCGGATCGATCATTGGCTCCTCCCCGGGGGAGGGTTTGAGGGTGCGTTGTATACGAAATCCCAGAACATCGTATTGTCCGGCCCGACCAAACATGCCGTGCAAGTATGGAAGGACGCTACTAAAAGCCTGGGCTGGGAGGGCAAGCTCACTCAAGCTACGCCGCTTTGGCATTGTGACCAGCTGGGTCGGCTGTCGTGCTCCCTGGGTTTTGACAAATGGGATACCATCGGTATTTCCAGAATTGGGGACCTTTGGAAATCGGGCAATGTCATACCCTTCTCCCAATTAAGTCAAGAGTTTGAAATGGCCACCTCAGAACAGTTCCGGTACTTCCAAATTAGGCACGCATTGCTCGCAGTTCTCCCTAAAGGTACGGTCCTCCCTGATTCCTCCCCTCTGGAGGACAGGATCCTAGATGGTGATTTGCCAGAAAAAGCCATATCTCTCATATACAAGAAGCTTATTAACAACATGACCGATCCCCTAACCCGCCTAAGAGGTAAATGGGACCATGACGTCGCGGGCTTGGAGGATGAGGACTTGCAGTAGCTTCTCCTTGTGAAGTTGCCATCTCCTCCAGACTCCGACTGGTCCAGCTCAAAATCCTCCATAGGACGTATTTGTCCGGACCCTCGCTGGTCCATATGGGCTACGTCCAAGACAGTGGCTCTGCACGACAATACGGGCAAGAGGGCACCTTAATCCATACACTCTGGGAATGTGTGACTATTCAGAAATTCTGGGAGGGGGTGGTACTCATGATGGAGGAAGTATTGGGGCAGCAGATACAGTGCAACATCAAATTGATTTTGTTGAACATATGGGACCCCACTGACCTTACGGCCAAGGAGAGGATCTGGGTCACTTTGGGTTTCATGGTGCCCAAGCGGAATATCGCACGATTGTGGAGGGCTTCGAACCCACTGTGTATAGCTGACTGGGCCAGGGATATGGACTGGTGTATGGTGACTGAGATACCTATTTATGTATCCAGGGGATGCCCCACGAAGTGGTCGCAAATATGGGGGCCTTGGAACACCTTCCGGGGGGAGATATGTGTGCCGCCGGGGAGTCGAGATGATGTTGTTGGATAGTGTGGCATTCCCGAGAACAATCATATAGTACTGTGATAATGGGGTTCTTGATGTCTTATCGCACTGTGTGTTGCTGATTATATGTGAAATGCTGTGTCCTTATTGTTTACATGCCAAAATGTTTCAATAAAAAGAGTTTAAAAAAAAAAAAAAAAAAAAAATGCAGCAAGTCCGAAAGCACGACGTGTAAAGCACACGTCGTGCTTTTGGACTTGATGCATGTCTTTTCTCAATAGCGAGAGGCTGCGGTCTGATTGTGGGCATTTGTGAAAATATTTATGTTAATTGCAGCGCATAACGGTCGCTGTGATTAACAGGAATACTTTTACAAATGCCCACAATCAGCCCACAGCCGCGCTCTATTGAGAAAAGAAATGCAGCAAATCCAAAAGCACGACGTTTAAAGCATACGTCGTGCTTTTGGCTAATTTTTCTCTGGAGAAGGTATCAACCCTAGGGTGAGTTACATGACTGCTGCTTTCCACCAGTGCCTGAGAGCAGCTTTGTTTTCAGTCTTGAGCTGCGACGTCTTTTAGTGCTTCAGCCGGGGAGGAAGGAAAAAGTCTATTGCTGCAATTTAAAGATGTGTCACAGCGCATGGAGAGCCACAGGCAGTTCTCCTCAGGAGTTTCTCACTCTGGCTCACAACAGTTTTTGCTTCTTACAGGGCCCTTTGCATGCTGTTTTATGGGGGCCCATGTGGGTTTTAGTTTTATATGTCCTGGCAGTGACAATCTCCTAAAGTCATTGTAGACTGTTGTGAGGCCTATCTCTTCCATGGGCTAACATTGGGTTATCTTATTACATTTACTAAGTGCTAACTTCAGATTGGGATCTAATAGAGAAATGATGTTTGCACTCAATTGAATTGTAATTTAAATTATCAATGTTGAAGTCGGATTTCAAGTTACAATTTTAAACATGTCTCCTTTAGAAAGTTGCCATTTTTCTGCCTAAACCAAATGAAACTTTCAGCCAATGTCCTGGGTCACAAAACTGTGAATGGCTCTGATGTTGTGGGTTGTGTATTGCTTCAAGACAGTGAGTCAAAGGAAGCCTAGGCATGAGGTGGAAGGTTCTCCTGACACGGTGGCTGGGAAGGAGCTGCACCCCGGCCTCATTATATTTTAAAGGGCCCTGCCTGCAACACACACAAAGGGACCTGACACCAGGCCTTCCCTTGTTTTTGGCACCCTACACAGTTTAGAGCGAAGACCAAAGGATGGGAAAAAACTAATCCAAACCATTTTTGGGGGTATGTCAGGGAAGTTCCCTACTCAAATGCAAGAAACAGGCATAAAAGTGGGACCTTCAGAACCTTCATTAGAACACTCCTGGACTTGCGGAAGGCAAGAAAAAGGACTGCCCTGCTGTCTGAGGCTATAATGCTGACTGAAGAAGTATTGGACCTGATTGCCTTGAAGACAGCCTAACTGGAGTGACTATTGGGGTCATTAGGCAAACATCCTGTATGAGCAATAGGGACTCAACAAGCCTTCAGAGGCCCTGCTTCAACTGCCCAGCTGAACAGCAACAACTGTTCCTGCCAGAGTCCTGCTGCTAGCTTCTGCTGGAGCATTTCCTGAGGCACAGTTACAGACATTATAGGCACCTTGCGATCGTGAAGTAACCTCTTTTTGCAGAGAATCGACTGCCTGCGACAACCGCTGATGCAAAGCTCCAGAGGGGCATGCTCTTCACACCGACAGCGACTGCCTACAACAACTGCAAATGCAAGACCTGCACTTCATGCTAACAGAGACTATCCGTGATGATCAACCAACACGAAGGTCCAGCAACTGCCCGCTCCTTGCTCTACAGCAAGGACTATCCACATCCCTTGACCTGATCTTCAAGCCGACAGCCTCTTTTGCGTGGCCTCCACCAACGCGAACAGCAAACTTAGCAGCGGACTGGACAAGGTATCTCTCAAGCAGGACTAACCTGGTCCCTTTTTCTGACCCACACTCCATAGCAGTCAGCCTGAACTTTTGACTTTCCCGTGGTCTAGTGCAATCAGATAACTGTGAATAGAACTTTGTGCTTTTTGGAGCTATTTTCACCTAAAGGTTTGAGAGCTTTGAGAAATGACTTGTTCTACTGACTGGATTTTTTTTTGGTTCTGGTAGCATTTTATTTATTGAGATGTACTCTATTCTCCTAAATTGGTTTGGCATTATTACTATGTTGTCTTTTCACTTTACTACTGTTTGTATGTTGCATAAATACTTTACAATTTGCCACTAAGTTAGGCCTAACTGCTTCGTGCCAAGCTACTAGAGGCTTAAGCATAGGTTAATTTAGTAACTTTTGTTGTTCACCCTGTCAAGTATTGTGTTTATTATTTGGGGAAGGCTTCTACCCCTCTGAACAAATAACCCATCCAAGGGAGTGAATGTGAGATGCCCTCTCCAGTCGGGACCACTGCACAGAGAAGTCGGTGAAATTAGTGATTCCAGAGGGTGCCACTCTGAAATCAGGGCTGTCACCATGGTGCAGATGAAATTAGCAACCACCAGTGAGGTAGGAGGGAGCCACTGTGTTGGTAGGGCCATTACCCTTGATCATTGTGCCCAGGCTATTGTGAGTAACTCTTACTGATTGTTGAGGAATTTACAGAGAGGACATCTAACACTGACACTGACCTTCTGAAGACTGATGATTTCCAACTCACAATCAGGGAACAACTTCAAGAAGTCATGGACCTTCAGCATGGGGAGACCAGTGCCCACGAAGACATAACCTGGTCCTGTCACAATTACCCACTGCCATTGGGTTGGGTAAGACTGTTCCAGGCCGGCAGTCCTGTAGGAATTTGTATGAATTTAGGGTGTATCGCTGCTGAATTTGATTCTTAAGGCCAAACTTCGATTTAGTCATGTGGGAGTTAGCATAGGCTGTATCTGAAAGCCAGTTCTAGTATCGAATAGCCAGCATCACTGGAAGGGACAGAGGCACTCAGTGATACCAACCAGGACATCACTAGTGCATCAACCTTATGAAACTGTGGATATGCTTTGTGTGTTTATATGAACACCTACAAGCCCCTCTCAGAGCCTTAGATAGCTTGACCTGCACTACCAGTGCAGGGTCAGTTGCTAAAGGGGTAGTACTTGGCCTAGTTTGTCCTGCCCCATAGGAGGACAGCAGGGTTAAAGGACACAACCTCCCCAGTTGAGCCTAGTAGCCCCATCATGCTCCATGGCCATTTGAAAGGGAGTTTGACAATGATATATTTCAAAAATGGGATATTAGCTCTAACCCAAAGTCCAGTAATACCGAATTCCCAGTAAATTAGTCCAGTGGCTAAAAAGTAACCCTGGGCGTAGTTCGCGTAGTAGCGCTACGCGAAGTGCACTTCGCAATACGCGAGCTACGCGTAGCACTACGCGAACTGCGTAGTGCGGTAGGAAATGCTGTTCGCAATGATTGCACAGTGCTGGATGCTTGTCCGCACTGTGCAATCATTGCAAACGGCATCTTGCACAGTGCAAGCGGTCGTTTACTGCCGCTCGAGTAGATTTGTACTCGAGCGGCAGTTTTCTCAACGCGGACTGGTAGTTTCTCATTGCGAGCGGTCGCGAGCATACGCGACCACTCGCAATGAGAAACCTGACCTCCCGCGTTGAGAATCTCGCCGGAAGGTTTATTTTCCACGCTCGCGATCGGCAACTTGATGTTGCGGATCGCGAGCGAGAAAAAGTCTCGCCGGGATGTCATTTTGCTCGCTCGCGGTCGCCAACTTGACGTTGAGGACCGCGAGCAAGCAAAAAATGCCCGCTACGCTACGCGTTTTTGCACTGTGCTACGTGCAATTCGCGTAGCGTGTAGTTGCGCAAACTACGCAAGCGTAGCGTAGTTTTCCGCCCAGGCCTACTAAAAAGTACATGACAAGGTGCAACCCCTTGAACCTAGATGTAGATAATGTATTAAACTTGCTGGTGGGCTGGTGGAGCCTCAAATAGCCACTGCGATAAACTTGTAGACCACTTTGTTAATAACAACATCTATTTCAGGGGTCTCCAACCTCTTCTGAAATGAGAGCTACTTCTGATCAGTGAAAATCGTTGTGCGCTGCTAATGCCAAGTAACTCCCGCATTGTTACCAGATACCCCCTCGCCCAGCTTCATTGACTTCACACCTAATGTCCATGGAGCCCGATACTATGTTTTGAACATAGTACTGTGACTTAGGGGTATATTCACAAGAACGTGTAATAACTACCGCAAGAGTAGCGTAACGCAACTTTCAATATCGCAGCCTATCACGGGACAATAACCCTGTGTCAACGTGGAATTCACAACAAGGCGGTACCATGCGATAGTCACCAGATAAGGCGTCAAATGTCAGCGTGAAAATCAACGCCACGCCGAAAAAATGCGAAACGAACGGGAGAAATCATGCGATAAGGCCAATCGCGGTACAAAAAGTAGCGAAAAGCAGCCTCAGGCCTGCAAATCCCACGCGTCTGGCGGGAAATTGCACCATAAAAACCACAGACACAACACACCAGAAACAAGCCAAAGCACGTAGCAACATGGATGCACACTGACCCAGCGCAGAGGGCAACGCGAACCCCACAACCCCCCAGACCACCAGCAAGGAACAACTGGCTCGGGGAAGGCCAAGGAGAAAAGGGATAGAGGAAGACGGGGTGCAGACCGCAGGAAAACAAGACCAAGGCCACGGAGGCGACAGAACACTACCAGCAACTGACCCACAAGCAGACCACCTGGAATGCAGTCGGAGTGCCCAGGAGGCCAATCCAGGAGGCCAAGAGGCGCCTGCAGGACGTGACAACCTAAACCAGGTACAAACCCACTGCCAACAGGAAGGCAGCAACGGCGACAGGAGGTGGCAGTCCAGCGCCACAGGAGGAGCAGGAGGAAACCCAGGCCACAGTCATCAGTGTGGAGAGGGTGCAAGGAGTAGGGAGTATGGACACAGCTCGAGAGGACCTGAC